>VZTB01008810.1:1142576-1182267 GCA_013397245.1 Thryothorus ludovicianus
GAGGCGCTCGACGGGGCGCTGAACGCTCCGGCCGCCGGCGCAGAGCCGGTGCTTCCCCGCGGGCCGCTCCCGGGCGCCGGGCACACCTGCCCGAGCCCCGGCGCTGGGGGACAGGGCTCCCGGCACCGACCGAGTGGGGAGGCGGCGTGCCCGGCCGCCAACCTGCCCTCGCCCTCTTCCCCCCCGCAGGAGCCCGAGATGGCGGACAGCGCCGCGGCCACCGCCGCTCCTCGGGCCGGCGTGAAAGGCTCGGCGGGGCCCTGGTGGAAATCGCTGACCAGCAAGAAGAAGCACAAGGAAGCGGCGGTAGCCCCGCCGCATCCTGTCGCCAGCGAGACCCCCGCCGACACCCCCAGCCCCGACAGCCGGGAGGAGCAGCCCCTTCCCTTGGGCAGCGGCGACGCCGCGGGAACCGGGGTCGGCAACCGGCGGAGCCTCCGGGTGTCCCACTCGGGCCGCTTCAAGGAGCGGCGGAAGGTGCGCACCTCGCTGCTGGCCGACAGCCCCGAGGTCTTCGACGGCGGCGGCGCTCCAGGCCCTGCCGGCCAAGGGGCCGAGTAGCCCGGGAGGACCTTGCGGAGGAGCTGCCACTGGATAGTGGCCAGAGAACTGGCGGGATGGGCAGCTGGAGTCAGCGACTGCCCCACAGCTGGGCTTGGAGCCGTGGGTGACAGCGGCCGCCCAAACGCTGACCGGACACTGCTGCCAGGCGAGGGAATCGCGTGCTGTGTTACACGAACACCGCCAATACCAAACCCCCTGATGACGGGACGATGTGATTGTCTTTTAAAAAAACCACAAATAAACACCCCACTCCCTGTACTGTGGCGAGCGGACTCAAAGGTGCTATCCCAAGGCCGATGGTGGGGTCTCTGAACCTTCCCGCAGCCCTTGCCAGGAGCCAACGTGCTGACTCTGAGGCCTGTGACCCGGCTCCTTCTGGCTCTCAGAAGCTGAGCAGGCGCCTTGCTGCTTTCATCTCACGAGCTGGCTTATCGAAGGAAGGGGGGAACAAAGTGCTCTTATCTAATTTCAGGGCCGAGGTCCTCCGGCGGTGCCGAAAGTGCGCCTGTCCTGCCTTAGCCACGAACGCATCCTCCCTCCCCCGCGGGGCTCACAAGAGCGGGATTGCGAGGGGCAGGCTCTTGCCTTCAACCATGTCCCACATCACGTCGCATTTACATGTGGAGAAGGCAGGGCCGTGCTGGTGTTTTCCCTCTTCTCACTGTGTAATGCTAAGCAGGTGTTTCAGAGACTGGTCCCTCGCAGTTCTGTTACACAGGGAGGCCCATGGTGTCTAGCAGTTCGCACTATTCACCCAGGGGACACATGATTTTTGCATAATCGGTGATAACTGGCGTAGCGAAGCTCCAGTGAAGAAATTGTGGGATAAGATATAAACATTCTTCTGGGAGATGAGACCAGCCCTGGAGAGCGCAAGCAGGGTTGCAGTTCTGATGTGGAAATTGGCTTGGGCACCACTGGAAGTGTTTACTGTTTACTGTGCTGAGTCTTTTGAAGCAAGGTTAAGTGTCCCAAGATTTCTTCTGATGGTGAGATAATGTGCTTTCACTCGAGTGAAAAATCTGCTCCCTCTAAGAGCTCTTGGATTTTTTGACAAATAAATATAAGCCAGATTTGTACTGGTGTTGTGCCTTACAGAGAAAAATCAGCTAAAAATATTTGGCAATTACACATTTCTTGATAGTAGATGGTGTAGCAACAACTGACTATTTATTTTAAATGCATTTACAATATACTTCATATTGTTAAAATGGTTTTAGACTTTTTCTGAATACGAAATACTACATAGTGGCGGGCACTTATTTCCTAACAGACAAATATTATGCAGTTATGATTTTGTTTGGTTGTAACTAATCATTTGAGGTCAATTAAAAATAAAAAGTGACTGGAAAGGAATAAGAACTGAGTTTCAGTTGAAAATATGGATTAAACCAGCCACTGACAATCACTAAATGTTGCACTAGATGCTGGGCAAGTGCCCCATGGTTCAATGTGCACAATAATAGGTAATGAACCTTGAAAGCTCCTGTGCAATAAACTCAGACAACGTAGCTGCTGAGGTGCTCACTGGTCATTCACTCCTTCAGACTCTGGAACCCATGGACAAAGAGACTGTCACATCAAATCTATTTCCATGAAAGCTTTTTTTTTTTTTCACCCAGTGTGTAGAGAAATGTTTGGATTTTTTTATTTGATTTAGTAGAACTACAAGGTACTGGATTTTGACTGCCTTTTTATATTGCTGACTCCATACTGACCAAGCTGGGATGGGGTGAGGGAAGCTCTTGAAGCTTTCCCCTCAGAGGTGCTTTTCTTATGGGAGGCCTGATCAGTCAAGGGACATCTGAAATCCTTCTTTTGAGAAGAAGCAATCAAAGTCTTGGAACCTAGCAAACCTAGTCTTAGAAAAGGAGGGAAAGTTTAAAAGTTGGAAGCAGAGACATGGATGAAGATGAACCGTATTCCAGCTACAGTTAAACCAGGATTGGAGTGGAGTGAAGGGGGCAGAAAGGGGTGGCTTTTCTGCCAGGGTTGTCATACTACCTTTGGAGGACAAACTGTTCATGCTTATTACAGGCAGAAACAGTTTACCTGTGTTTATAAGTATTCTGAGGTCCAAAGAAACGTTTATGTGTATGTGCCCAAAATGGAAGAACAAGTAAGCAGAAATTGCACTGCTGCATTTCTTAACTCCTGCATCTGGTTTGGTTTGAGTTCTGTGAGAGTCATATCCTCAGAACTAGCCAGAGGCTGGAGAGTGAATGCAGACTAGTGTTTTATATATCTCATGTGGATGCTGTTCTGCATTTTTAATACTTTTAATTTTTTAATGTTGTGAAATTAGTTTCCTCCTCTCTTCTGTACCTCAAAGCTGCCTTGTTCTACAGTGAACCTCTGTTTGCTCTTTGGAAATGCCTCAGTTTGTTAGTTGCAAGTCTTATATCTAGGCGCAAGAAATATTCAGTACAGGTTTTATTTGAGAAGTCTGGTGTGCTGTTCAGATGGCTGCTGCTGAGATTCAATATCAATACTGACTAATATTTGACTAAATATTAGCCACATCTTAATCCTTGTGTATGACACTTTCATCTTGGAAATTTGATCAGAATATGAAGTCAATATATGCACGTAAAATACCTCACAGTGCTCCTCCATCTTTATCCTGACCTTGAGCTGTGGGAAGGAGACGTAATTCTATCTTCCTCCTCAGTCAAATCCTTGCTTCAATGAATATGATAGCAGCCACTGAAAAACTAGATCCATGAGAAAATGGGCTGGCTGCCTCGTCTCACTTTCCCTGCCCTCTGTGCACAGCAGTACCTGCAGCTCAGTGCTCACCCACGTACCAGGAGGAGGGAGGAGGCCTCTTGGCCATAACCTGTTGCACAGAAACAGTCTTCTTGTTTCTCAGCCAGAGCACCAAATAAAGCTTAAGTAATCTGTACACATGTAAATTAATTAAGCTGATACAGGAAAGAACCCTGGCGTTTTATGGAGCACCTGAATTACTGTTTTTAACCCTTGAAGTGGAAATAGTTTCTTTTGTAATGGACAATACTTGCTCTGTTATAACTAAAGTGCATTTCTGGGCACTGGGTTATTAAAAGGCAGTTTGCACTCTTAATATGGGCATTTTTCTCATCTTCTTTACAAAGACCATGAATCAGAAACTAAGTTGACGAAATAGAGTGACTGAGAAAGTACTTGCTGTGTATTTTTAAAAGTAAACAGTGACATATTGACAAAATAAATGGAAAAAAACAGATGAGGTGAACCTCAGCTATGTCAGTTAAAGTGCAATTTTCTTAATATTATCCCAGATACTAAAGATTGCTGGTTTGGGGCAAAAAATAAATATTTAGCAAATAGAATGAACTTTTCAAATAAACTTGCAAAGTATATGCTTGCTTTTTCCTACTCTTGCCAAAACTAAAAATAAATCTCTGAGTGGTTGCCTGGTGAATCATTCCCTGCTATTGTAGGTCGGTCAGTCTGGACCTCAACAAAGATTATAGGGAGCACCTGCATAAAATGATCCTAAATTGGAAATGCTGGAATAAATGCCTTGAAAGCCTCAAGGCTTCTAAACTCAGATGTTATGTCAGGGTATAACATAAACTGTACTGGAAAAATGGAGAGGGGACCTTACTGTTTGGAGGAAGAGAGGAGTCTTCTCTGGTTGGAGGGTTGTTTTTTGGTTTGTTTTTTTTTTTTGGAGAGGGGGGGAAGGGGTTGTAATTTTTTAATTTGGTTTGGTTTTGATTTTGTTTGTTTGTTTGTTTTGCTTTTGGTTTTGGGGGGGTTTTTATGGCAGTGATCATATATTTTTTTGCTTTGTTGTTTTTTTAGTTCTCTCTTCACTATAATGGCACCAGTGATAATTTTATATTTAAAATATCAAGTGTCTTGTCCCTGAGGAAGATAATCTCATATAAAGGCTAAAATCTGAAGGACAGACCTCCTGGCCTTGGCCTGGCCAGCGCAGCTGGATGCTTGACCTTAAAGTCCATGTTTAATCTGGCTCATTTAAACAGCTGATATCAGAAGACAAGCTGCTTCAAATGCAGGCACAAACTGGAAGCTCATTTTGCTGCCTTTTGGGATTCTATCTGGTAGGACAAAACAAAGACACCCAAACCTTGCATTTTCTAAGGTGTCTTTTAAAAGCTAGGGGAAGTGAGAGTTGGTTATAGAATGGTATTTGAGACAATATAATTACACAGTTTTGAAAAGCAAACCTTTCCACTCATCTCTAATTTATTGTAATTAAGATGGGAAACCCACTGGTTCTGATTTTTCATTTCAGAATACAACAAAAGAAAGTTGCTCAGTTTTATAGACACCAGAAGTGGTGAAGTAGTTTATCAGTTTTATCCTTAATGACACATCTGAAATTCACAAGTACCTCTAAGAAACAGTATTTGAATGTAGTCTTCAACTAAAGCATATTGATTAGCAGCTGTAGGCTTATGAATTTGATTTACTGCCCATTTTATCTAGATAAAGCAATATAACATCAGAGAATACATGTTTTGGGAATAGCAAGTGGCTTTCCATGATAGCTGTAAGGCATAATTTTAACAAAAAATCTGCCCTGGTGAGTAATCCTCATCAGATCTAAACATCATGTTTCTTGTGAGTAGAATGAGATAGAATGGTTCTTTACAGAGTATTGGTTACCAGGCTATCAGATGTTTTGGGATGTGGGAAATAGGCTTGATTCTCAGACACAAGCTTGTGCATGCTGTGAATCTCCTGCTGCCTTGTTTGCAATGTCTCAGGTCTTTCCCCTCATCCAAAGTTATTGTTCATCGTGGTAGTTCCTTTTACATAAGGAGGGAAAGACCATTACTCTCCTCATTACTGAAAATAAGAACCATACCTCTGTATGCCTGTTGAAGTGAAAAATTAGAGGTAGTGTGTGCTTGAACTTTGGTGACTCACCTTTTTTCTTTCCCATTTCTGACTTAAGTTCATTTTGCTTTCCAGATCTTTGTTGTATCCTCAGTCTGTAAATGTTTGAGCAGATAAACCATCCACTGATCTCTCAATAGCTTCTCAGTGACAGGAAAGTGGGCAGCTCTTCAGTGGCCAAGGGAAAAGGAAAAGTTAAAATAGATCTGTTCCCTGGCTCTTTCCCACTGAATTTTGTGAACAGGAGCAGAGCTGAGCCTTAGTCTTGAGTCTGGAACTATGACTACCTAGGAAACAGAGAGGGCCTCAGAATCTGTGCATTCTTGTTTGTGTTTATCTTGGCACGTGCTTTCAGTGACAAGTTTCAAAAAACCAGAATTGGTTCACCTGTCCTGTTTAACATCATTGGGTTCAGGACTAGGGGCGTGGTGTAAACTTCAAAGAGAAATCCTGCCAACAGTGCTTCCTAGAAATGCTGTAGCTCAGACCTCTGCAAATAGGGGAGGAGGAGGAGAAAAAAACATATTTTCTGACTTCTCTATTATTGTCTTCTTTTCTTGTTGTACCAGTGCTGTAATAATCCCCTTGCTAGACCCTAAAACAGCTAGAGAAGTAGAATTTAAGAAATAGGCAGAGGTACAGAATATACGACGACAGCATTTTACACTGGCACACATTTAAAGAAGAGACAAGCCCATGGCTAGATACTGCCCTGAGCATTTAGAGGTAGTTTAATTCTTCCTGCAAGGCTGGCAAGCTATGGTTTGTTCCTGGCTCAATTCTCCACTGACTAACAGTAGATAGGAAAATGCCTCTAGGTTATATATTAGCTATCACAGGTGTTAATTAACATCTGCTGAATTGCCTCTGAAACAGCAAAGAGTGAGAAAGTGAAGAATCACATTAGAACAGCAGACACTGCTGAGCATGACTGAAATCACATAAGCTTTAGAAAACTGAGGCCCCACTTTAAATGATCAGTTGAAGCACTTAAAATATTATCTGTTTTTGTTGATGACAGCTATTTTTTCATGATCCATATATTTTTATTTTTCTGCTGTAATAGTTTACCATATATATACCTTTTTAATGAGTATTCTTACACACTATGCATTACCTCTCTAGCTTTATTGATTGCTTTTTCACATTTTTTCTGCTGAAACAAGAATTTGGCTGGGCTTGTCACCTGCAAAAGGTTTCCACAAAATTAGAAGATAAACCTATGACTTATGCATAAACCTAAACTCAAATTCATAACCTTGCAGTTGCGGAGTGCTCTTGAGAAGTGAGCTCACCTGAAGACTGATCCTTTCATCTTTCTGAAAAAAGGCGTGCATCATTCCTACTTTAAAGAAAGGAAATGCAGGAAATGGGGCTAAAGTAAAGCTTGCAAGTATGTGAACAAAATTATGCATCTAGTCTAAGAACAGAAAGCAGACTATGCCAAAAGTGCCTAAGAAAACCAAGGTGTAAAAAGTGGAGGCAAGAGTGTCAAATGGGCTTTCTAAAGATCTCTGAGGAACCTTAGGGTATGTGGAAGTTTTAACATGACTTAAACTTAATACATCACTGCACAGTGACTTCCAGGATACATCTGAGACTTCAACTAGAACCAGAGATGGGCAGAAGTGGAATTGTAGCATCTGTGGCATTGGCGTCCCACTTGCATATGTAGGAAAAACAATTTAGTTATATCCTAAGGTGTGTATGTAAACCAGAGTGATTGTCTGGGAATGTGTCTCCCCTTGTGCAGCTGCAGATTTCCAGTGTGGTCAAAGGGTCACATTGACAAAAGCATTGAGGTGTCTGATTCCATTTACTTCAATGGTGTCTCAGTACCCTTGTGGCTCTAAGCTGCAGTAAAACCTCATAGAAAAAGGGAGTGTAGTTACACAAAACTCTCAAAATTGTACTAAGATGAGAAGGTAAAAAAGGAAAATTTCTTATATATTTACCAATGCAAAAGCGCTGCCTAATATCACCTGCAATTTTTATTCTGTCTTTTCAGCTGTTTGTGCTGAAGCAGTGTAGCTGCTTTCTCCCCTCCTCCCTGGTATATTCTTGCTTTCCAGCTGCTATCTGATCTTTTCCAGTCAACTTGAAATTATTCCTTACAGAACCTCAGCCCCGTGTAGCATTTCGGCAGAGCTATTGTTCTTTTGTCCACTGCCTGTAGCTCAGCTTTTACTGCTAAACATCTTCTTTATAAAGCCCAATGAAACCTTCTCTCGTGCTTTTGTTTGCATTGAGTACAAGACCAAAGGTTGAAGAGGATTTTAAGTCCTGAGGTGTGCAGGGCCCCCCCATCCCTCTCTGTGTTTCAGTGTTAGTTGCTGCTTTGGACTTTACCTGTTTTGCTTTGCCAGCCAGGATGGGACACACCCTCACACAGCACAATACAAACCCGTTTAATTAAGAGCTGTTCAAAGCTCCTTTTTAAAATATTTGCTCCAACAAATGCCCATGTCAAGCAGCAGTCATATGACACCTTTCGAAACCCTTTAATCCAGAGTAGAAACCAGCAGCACAATTTTAACTTGTTTTTGGGTCTGAACCATCACTGTAAAGGTTCTCAGGACTTGTTCCCGAGGCTGGGGAAAGGTCACTTGCCTAGGCTTTGCTGGTCCTTTATGGCATTTGTGTGCTCTATAAGAGTTTCTATGAGTGATACCTGAAAGGTGCCTGCTATTAGGGAAGAGGCAAAAATGGCAGTGCAAATTTGGCTTCTTGAAATTGGCAACTTCTGCATGCAAATGCCTAGTAAGCACTAGCAAGTGGGATATTTTCAGGATATACACCCAGCCTTTGGTATCTGCACGTAAGATGCCAGAGAGTGTGAAGGATTTGCTTTTAGACGTGGACCTGTGCAAATCAGCATGCAGGAAACATTTTGAAAATGTTCTCCTTCCTGTCTTGCTTAGGAATTGGGGCATCCCTGTGCACCCTGTGTGACTCCTCAGTGGCACTGGGCCTGAGCAGGCTGAATCTACCACGGGTCTCCTAGAGCACCTTGGCAGTCCCTCGAGGGGAAAGAGAACTTGCTCAACCAACAAAATGAGAAGTAAAAGCTACTACCAGCAGTGCTGATGCCACAGGGATCCTGGAGAAGTGCCTCCTCATCTTCTTTGCCAAATCAAAGCTTCTTGTAGGAGCTGTGTTTCTGCTGCCTATTGCTGTGACAGCTTTAGCACCTGCTTTCATCTGCCTTTAAGTAGCATGGCAATATCATTTGGAAATGTTTAACAGATTTGAGAAGGGGTTTGGTTCACTGAGGGCTTGACTAAGGAGTGAACTTGGAGAAAAGTAATTTTTGGGTGATAAAACAGAGCTGAATTTATGGGGAGGGATCCCCTTGTCTTAGGCCTGTATTGTTGATGACCACAACCATTAAATTCTTGTCAATATGAGTGGCAGGATCTTATCTGAAGATGCAGCTGACTATGGGGGATGGATTTAGGTGCCCTTACACTTCAGTAGGAAGTGATGTGCACTCTGAAGGACTTTAAACCTGAGGCTCTTCATGCTTTCCAGTGGATGAGATTTCAGCATGTAGAGAATGTGCAGACTTTTCACTTGTGTAATTGGGTTTTAAGACAGGCATGTTGGCAGTCCTCTTTTTATGCTTATGGCTATGTATCACCTGTGTGCCATTTTAATCAGTCTTCCTTACAGCTGCTCTGCTAGCCTCTGCTGTTAATCTTCACCCTGAACCTGCCCAGAGGCTATTCAAAATATGCCTGAAGATGAGGATGCCTTCAGGTATCTGGCACTTAGAGACATCTGCCCATCCAATGGAAAATTTATGGCCTCAGGTATCTCTCATGACAGAGGCAGGTCTGAGTCCCCCCAGACATGAGGGAAACATAATTGAGGGAGCCACCTTCCTTGTAAGTGCTTTAAATGTCAGGTTAGGTATCTCAGTGCAGTTGATGGAGCTCAAAAACTATTAGGCAAATTCCAGTACAAAGACAGGGTTTTAACCCCCCAATGGGAATTTCTCAAACAGAGTTGATGTCTTGTCAGAAGTGGGAGAGCATAGCAGAAGAGTTATCCCATGTTCATCCTATTCAGGAGATGAGAAGGGAGTATTTGCTAGCAATTACTGCCAGAGGGTGCTGGATTAGATGGATATTTGGTCTGACCTGGTAAAAAACCTGTATCTTGTTAAAGAAAAAAGGAAAATAAGCTCTATGTCTTTGTGGAAGAAGTAGTGCTGGCACATGAGCTCAAGAGGCAATCCTAGGTTTTGGAGATGGCCTTGGTGAAGGCATGATCCAGCAGAAAGGCAGGACACAAAGTACTCATGACTGTCCTTAGAACTTTCACCTGAACCCAGCACCTAAGCTGTGAGTTTGGAGTGGAGTCCAAAACTGAAATTCCTTAAGGAACATGGCTTTGCTATCACCCCAGAAATAATTTGCACCAGAGCAGTGACCCTTTATGAAAGACTACAATAAATGTGCATTTGTTAGTGCTGGTTTCTCTCTGGTTCAAACCTAACCAGTACCATTTGCAACTGCTACAATGAACTATAACTTGGCCATATTTTATCTAATTGTGGCTGTACTTTTTCACATCATGTACTTGTTCATGGGCAGATAGTGTTTCCTAAATGCTTTTGAATTCCTCTGCCTGGGAGCTGCATGAACAGAAGGGGTGGCTTTCTGCTCCTAGGGGTGAACGAGTACTTGGCAGGAGCTCCTGTGCCTGCACTAGAACATGAAGTATCTTTAAAATGCTTTGTCATGTTCAACATTTTAAAACCCCTAAACAAACCAACAAGAAATACAAAAGACAGCTCCAGGCATATGCCAGGTGAAATGGCATGCAGGTGTTTATGGCAATTAAACTGTCCAATGTTCAAACAATAAAATATTCAGAATTACACAGTAATAGACAATGTCCTTCCTACTGTAGGGAGGGACTGATGTGAAAGGCTTTTCACCCACATCCTTTGGGAGGTTTCATCTCCTTCCCAATGGAGACTCCCAGATCTATGATCTCCAGCATTCCCTTTGCAGTAGAAGGTATCTTTTACACTCATGTACTCATTCTGATGACTCTAGATTTTTAACTTACATACCAAGGGAAATATTTTTTAAATCAGTTATGTTGTAACCTTAAGATGATCTAGAGTACACCCTGGTAAAAGTTTAATCTGCAAGAAGAGTGAGAATTTTACCTGTACAATCACAGCCATGTGAAGCTGACCCTTTCACGTGTACATAAAATTGCTTGACATTGATCATTTCCTGAGCTGACACACAGTAACTTCTTATAATTTATGTTCATAGTTTATGTTTTGAAGTCTTAGTTGTTAGAGCATGGTGACAATAATGGCAAAGTTGTTCATTCAACCCCCCATGGGCCATGCACTTAAGAACTGGACTTGATCCTTGTGGATCCCTTCCATCTGAGAATATTCTGTGATATTGGGTTCCACAGCAGCAGCCTCAGTCTCACAGAGACTGGCTGTCTTTTTACATCACTGTAGTAAGCCCAAGGAAAAAAGTAAAAAGTCACTAAAAATGCTTCTTTTGTCATAGGTACTTCACAATCTGTTTAGAAAACAAAACAAAAAAAAAATCCAAAGTTGTTTTTGAAGGAACTCCAAGTTCCTCTGGAGCAGGGACTATTGTAAATTGCATCACCAAGTTGAAGCAAGGAAATCAGATAACTGACTTTTAGTAACTACTGAGATTTTAACCTGTAGGAATTTTGAATCCCAGGTGCAATCTGCCACTCACAAAGTTTCTTTTCTCACCCTCCTATGAGTTTGAAAACATGCAGTTTACAGGCTTTATTTGTTGGATGCTGACAGTAACTGCTGCTATTGATTCTGATTCTCTGTCAGGAGTGATCCTGTTTGGAAGATTTAAGCTTTCCATAAGACTTAAACCTTTTGCTCTTGGATACATCAGTCTTCACACCCTGCCCTCTGTGGTCTCGAGAGGCATGGTGAAATTGCAGATTGGAAAACAGAACCAGGAGATTCCAAGAGGTTTTATCCACGTTTATAATTATGTTAAACATAAATATCCTAAAGCTTTATACATTAGCAATGATGGTATAAATGTTAATTTTCATGTTTGCAGGCCTTCCTCTTGACAGTGATACCCCAGCTGAGGACACAACTTTAACAGATTTTCTACAGTTTTCTGCTATCCACAGCTAATAACACACTGTAGGATTAGCTTAATTTGGCTTAAATTTAAGAGTACTGTATATAACTAAGTCAGGAGTAAGTCAGGCCTATAATTTTATAACATTCCTTGAGGAGGAAGACTTAATTTCATGTTCTTAATACTTGCATAGAAGTATGTCTGGGTGCTTAGGGCATTACAGAGGATGAATTGTTCACTCTTGCCAGAAGTGGTGGAGAGCTTTAAAAAGTAGCACATAGGCCTCTCACCAGTTCAATGTATTGACATGGTTTTGTCTTAGGCCTGGAGCAATCTCATTGAGCATAAAGATAGTTTTTAATCTCTCTCTGTCACCTTCCCTAGTAGCTCCATTCACGAGGTGGGGTTGCTGCTCTCCTCTGCTCAGCTGTGTGTGGCTGCTGCAGCTTAGGCAACAGGTTCTTGACTCTGTATTCTCTATGTAAAGCCTTTTAATTTTCCATCTCCTTGTGCTGAGTGGCTCTGCTTTTTGCTGGCTTAGAAAAGCTGATCAAGGGATGTTTCCCAACCTGCATTCATGCTCACTGCCAGCTCCACAGAAGGGATAGCACAAGACCCATAATCCATTGACAATATGCTCTTGAAAATGTCCAAGAAGGCACCTGGAGGGGGGGAGCCAGAAATCTGCAGGGCAAAGTCTGTCTCTCCCCCAGCCAGAGCATGGGGAATACAGTTCATTCTTTGTGATTTTGCCATGAGTGCTACAAGTGCTGTTGGTTTGAACTGTAAATTGAGCCAGAGCTGGAAGAATGAAGGAGCAGGAAGACCAGCAGCTGAGGAGCAGGACATCATGTGCTCTGTGTTGGTCACAGATGCAGGGTAACCTGCTTGAAAGGAACAAGGTGTGGCAGTGTACTGTCTTCAGAAGTGACTTCCATTATGAAAGAGGTTTGGACGTAAATATTTATGCATGTTGTGTGCTCTCTGATGGGCAAGCAGTCTGCTTTGGTATGGTAAGAAAAAGAGCCCACTAACAAACTGGGGGCAGAGTTGACACTAATTCTATCTTTTATTGTTATTTGCATTATGAGCACGACACAATGACTATTAACAAATCCTTTATTGGCATTTTAAGTAGTAATGTACTGAAGCTAATCCTGATCCATGGCTGGTGGATGAAAGGACATTTTATTTCCCAATTGAGAAAAGCTGCAAAGGACAGAAAAGCTTTCCTATTTTACTGTTGATATCTGATAATCAGTGGAGTATACCAACAGTCTCTGCTGGCCTCAAAGACAAGAGAGCTATTATGAATTTTTTCTGCTTTTATTGTCCAAGATTTATATGCAAAGACATCTTGATTTCCTGCTGCTTTGGAAAACAAATAATTACTGGTAGTTACATGAAGAGCTTTACTGGACCATAGGACTATATGGCTAAAGCAATGTTTTAACTTCAGTGCACAGCAATCACCATGTATATTTTAAAATTATACATATTTTACTGCAGCATCCAGATTGGTTATGTATAAAGAAAGACATTTAATACTTGTCTGTGAAGACTGAAGCTGCAAGTATAAAAAAGACAGGGATTTGAAAAGTTGTCTTCCACAGCAATCAAAATTGAGTGGAATGATTCCCTTGTTACTTGAGCAATAAATTATTTAATTGAAAAAGAAATAGTCCTCTCACAAATCAATAATATTTTAAAAGACAAAACTTTTAAAGGGTAATAAACAGACAAGTGCTGGAAGCAGCTCTTGGTGAAAAGACAGTGAAGGGCAAGGTGACAAGGCTATTGATTATTCAGAAAAGTCAGAGTTTAAACTACAATCTCAAGAGTTGATAAATAGAATGACAGATGAAAGCCAAAGTCAGTACAGTAATGAGTCTGAGGAAAATAACCCTTGCAATGGTAAACTCTCCAGAAATTATCACTATGCAGTTAAGAGAGCTTGAAATTGTTATGTTGGCTTTTTCAGCAAGAGCACCTGTGACAGTCGAGAAAAGTAAATCAAATGTTAAAATTTATCAATAAAGGAACAGAGGGCAAACATGAAAACTGCAAGTTCATTATGTGACCACAGTGTGACTGTAAAAGGCAGTTCTGGTTTTTATTTCAGTGAAAAGATGGTAGGACTGGAACAGGTGGATAGAAAGGTGAAGGGGCTGTCAGAGGTTTGGGAAGGTTTTTGTTTGAGAAGAGATTAGACAGATTTTCTTGGACAAAAATAATAACAGACACCTATACAAAATCAAACACGGCAAAGAAAGGCGAGCAGAACAGCATTATTTTCTCTCTATGCAAAAGCTTGAGAAAGCTGATTTAAAGCAGTTGGGAAGTATTTTTCACAGCCAATGGATTATGATGTCAATTAAGGAGCTCCTTGCCATAGGGTGTCGTGGAGACAAAAAGCGTAAGCTGAGAAAAATGTTATGAATAAATTTGCAGATGAAAAAAAAGCCATCAGAACTATTAAATACAAAGATATGGATTAAATCACTCTCTCAGGTAGGCCCTAGCTAGTCTGGTAGGATCTGTGAGGATATACCAGAGGAAGCATAATTGTGCATTTGCTTTATTCTTACACTCTTTTCCCAAACATTTGCTACTGGCTGCTGCAGAGCCCAGCCTGGACAGACCTTTGCTCGGATCCAGTGTGGCTGCACTTGGGCCCCATAAATCTGCCTGTTTGAGAGGCAAATACTGAAATGAAGTTTGTACATCAGATAGTGCTGGAAGATACAAGCTCTCTTGTGAGTCTCATAAAAAGTATACAAGCTATCTATCATTCCCTTGTAAATATATGGCAGGGAGCTATTTTAAAACAGCACGATGTGCTCGTTATCTACACTCTGTCAGACTATTGGTACTAACTCAGTACTGTTATATTGCCACAGATTATGTTATTTTCATAACACAGCTCATGGCAGAGTCTTGGCGC
The DNA here is from genome assembly GCA_013397245.1 of Thryothorus ludovicianus. Lineage (NCBI taxonomy): Eukaryota > Metazoa > Chordata > Aves > Passeriformes > Certhiidae > Thryothorus > Thryothorus ludovicianus. Next base: position 1,157,082 of record VZTB01008810.1, read on the forward strand.
CAGACCTTAGGATAGTTTAAAAGGTTATTTCTCTGTTATAGTCAAATAGCTGCTTTGAGATCAGGGTCTTGCTACCAATCAGTCTGGTTTAACAAATTCTTGTACAGGATCCTAAAAATTAGGATATGTCTAAACTGTAGATCTGAGGTGCATTGGAGTTCACAGTTTTAGATTAATCTCTGAAAATAAATCAGACTTCAAAGAACTAAGAGGTTACCAAATATTACCAACTTCAATGAATTAACAACCCTAACCCTTGTGTTAGAGAGGGCTGAGAAAAGGATTTTTTCATTATTAGAGATCCAGACTAAAGAGTGATTTATCTTTAACTGAGATCAACCACATTTTCCTATTTATGTAGTAACATTCATTATGTGAAGAATTCAAAGTGCTTTACAAACATGAGTTAGTTAATGGCTATGAAGCAGACAGACATTGGTGTAGCCTCATTTTTTTAGAATGAGAAGACTTTCCTGAAGAAAAGAAATGGTTTAAAAAATTTCCCCTGGCAAAAGGCACCAAAAAAATTATTTTTGTGAGGACAGCTTTCCATGTTTCTGCTGCAATGTATTTTCACACTATTTTTATATGTTGCACTTTGAATTAAGGAGAGGTGAAATACTTACTGAAGGATTAGTTGAGAGTCCAGTAGCTATTAAAAAAACAAAAAACCCCAACACCTTCCCATAGCTGTGGTTGAGTTCAACTGAACTTCAAGTTCAGTTCACCTTCTATAATCCTGTTCCTGTTGGCAAACTTCACTTCTGCAACTGCATTTCCCATGAGCTCATTATTCACAACAATGCCACCCTCTGAAATCCTAAGTGCTAACTTAGAAATCATTCCTTTCTCTGGCATATTCCCTGCAGGTTAAGTTCACATGCTTTCAATAGCAGAGGCATTATTCACTGATCAGCATACATTCCCTCTTTGCAAGGGGAGAGAGAGTAGAGCATTTTGGGGGAGCTGGAAGCTGGCAATCCAGGTGGAGCAAAGCTAACTATTGCCCTTTGCTATGGAAATGGATGTTTTGGTTCAGCTGGAGGGTCAGTAATTGGAGATGTTTTAGCAAACAGGCTTTGAGGTTGAAAACAATTAATTACTTCACATTAAACAAAACAAAACAAAAAACCAACAAAAAAAACTCCAAAGAAACCCACAACCCCCAACAAAATTACCCCATGACCAAAGCCACCTGTGCCCATGTGAAATGTCTTGTGAATGTAATAAGAACAAGAAGGGAAATCTAGAGGAGAGCATGGAGGTAAAGGTGGTTCTAATGAGCCACATAACTTCTCTTGTCATCTGCTGAATTCTGAAAAGTGGCTGGGAAATGTGGCCTCTGGGTAAATGGGTGGGATATTTCCAAGAGAAATTAAAAGGTAGGTGAAAACAATCCTGATTCTGACAAGATCTGAGCTAATGGCCCTAGCTAAAATTCTAAATTCTGCCTCTCTGTTGGCAGTTCTTTTTCTCAGGAAAAACTGATCTCTTGAAGACACTTTAAATTACTTTTCAAGCTGAGTACCCAAACCATGAGTCACTGCTTCTTACACTTCATGCTTATGTATCTGTTTAAATGCCTTACTGTTTCCTGTGGAATATTCTCCACAAAGTACCAGGATATGTTTCAATGTCTTCTATTTTAAATTAAGAACAATTCAATGAAGATAAGCAACAGAAAGAAGGCTCTCTCAGAGAGAGAGGAGAGAGAACAAAGTGTGGAACTATTCCTCTTTCCTTTCATGGTGTGACTGCTGTATGCTCTCTGTAAAATGAAACATGGAATTACTCATGCAAGTAGACAAAATGTTTAGAAATGAGTCACAGTATTTTCAGGGAGTTACAAACAGCACCCTTTAGGATTAAAAGTCCTTTATTAAAAACAATGGACCATTTATCTTAAAACCTTTCACATAACTCAGAGACCAGGTGATGTTGCACAACTGAGCTTTATAAAACTCTTATTCAATTTTTTTAAACGTTAATATGTTTTAGACATCCAGTTTCTGCTGTCATCAGTAGGAAAATAGCATGGAATTCCCCTAGCTGTTCTTGAAATGTCTCCTCTAGGTTTCAACTGACCTCAGGTGAAGCAGCCTGCTGGTTTTGAGGAACTGAAGGAAGACAGGGAGGAGGTTAGTCATCAGTTTAGAGGGAAATCATCATTAAGGCACCAAGGGAATATGGCTGTTAGGAAGATTTGCCCTAGTATGGCATTTACCAGGAAGGCAGTGCAAAGACTGCATGCAAATGACAGGCTGTGGTAGCAGAACAACCAGGGCAGCAAGAATTGCTGCAGTCTGGACGAGCTGCATCACAGAAGTAGCTCAGTGAAATGAAGAATGACAGTAATTTACCAAAGAGTCTATATGCTTAATGTGCATAAGGTCCCTGTAATTTTACTGACAAGGCATTTGATGTACTGTTCTCCAGTTTATTGCAGAAACAGCAGGAAGTCTCATTGAAAGCAAAACAACATCAACAACAAAAAAAACCTGTATAAAACTATGATTGTTTCATTTGTCCAGGCTCCTGAGTCCTTTTCTTCCTGAAGGTACATTCTGACCCCTGTGACCAGGGATGCCATGCTGATACTTGAAATCCCTTAAACACCGTGACTTGTTTTTTACCCATCAACAATGCTATTAAACTGTTGCAGAGAAAGTGTTGAATCAAGGGTAATGTGGCCTGGGAAACAATGCTTCAAGTGTGTTTTGCACTGATGAGATTGCAATTGGAGTATTCATCCAAGTTTGAATCCTTCAGGCATTAAGAAATAGGGAGGGTAAGTAAAAAGAGTTTATGAGAGGTACTTAATATGCATGAGCAGAAGCCTAGAAAGCATGATATATGAGGACAGACAAGAGAAATTAGAGGGTTTTACTCTAGAAAGGAAAAGAAAGAACATGAAACATAATGGTCTTGAAACACCTATAAAATTGCTGTAAGAAAGAATAATTTGCTTCCTGTGTCCTTGGTAGCTAATGCAAGGAGTAATGGGTCTCAACTTCAAAGTGGAAGGTTAGGCTTGACATTTGAAAAAGCAAAGATTGGAAGGCTTGCCTTTGTTGTGCACAGCTTTAAGATAAGGGCCTCCCAGAAATATAGCTAGCATTGCTTTGGGGCAGGAGGCTGGAGCCAGGGATCTCTTCAGATTCCTTCCAGCCTTCCAAGCAGTTGGTTGTAAAGAGAGAAATAGTGTCTGTCTGTCTCTGATGGCTGTTTTATGGACACAGGAGGAACATTCCCACCAAGAAAAGAAATTTATATGAAGCTGATTATGTGTAAAACATTTTTTTTTGATCCTGGGAAATGTGTTGAATAACTGCAACCCCTGTATGGACCTAGGATATTTTTGACACCAGCAAAGGCCATAATACCTTCATGATACCTGGCATGTACTACGGGAAGGTAGAATGATATAAAGTCTCTTATTGGGAATGATGTTGGGTCTTTCACAGCAGTAAGATTTGTAAGGGGTTGTAAATGCCAGAACTCAGCCCTTTCCACAATGACTCTGAGGATTGCAGCCATTTGGCCTTGGAGAAGCTGAGGCCATAAATGACTTCTGCAAAGTGCATGTTAAGAGGAACTACTGGCTCTGATGAAGAAGCAGGAGATAAAATCTCAGCAAGAACCAGTGAGTGCAGATGTTTCCAGGGTCCAGAGCAAACCAGTGTGGGAAGATTCTGAGTTTCAAGTGTTTTATTCTCCCAGTACTTCTCACACTGTGCCCACAAACATTTACCATTTCTTGCCTGAGCTGGAGCAACTCATTTCCTCACCAAGTAAAAATGTTGTTTAGATCGTTTGGTCTGCATCTAGAGAGTCCTAAAACAGACATGAATCAACATAAGGGACTGTTTCAGCTTAGCCCCTTGCAGCAGTCCCTGGATGTTTCATTTAAACAACAGGCAACAAGTGCCCACCCTGGAGCTGCACAAATCCAAGGAGACAGCAAATGTTCACATTCCCATCTGTCAGCAGCAAGCACAGCCTCAGAGCAGTAAATCTGCCAACTTAGGTTAGTGATTAGCAATAAAATTCCAATTATTAAATAGCAGCAAAAGTCCTTGGCTGGCGAGTTTCAGGACACGGAGCAAGAACTGGCATTTGCTGGCCACCCATTTGTTTCTGCAGCAGGTTCATCTGTTCAATTAATGTGGCTGGGTCTCCTTACAGCATGATGAAGACAAGCTTTCACTACTTCATTGCAAACAGATTTCATAGACTTCTGATTTTTGTGAGAGATGGAATACAGGTTAAGAGTTGTCTGTGCCAAAACTGTCAAGCAGGAGGGAGACTGCAGAAGAGCACGTCCCTGAAGCAGGAAGATGTAGGTGTGGATGTGTGCTCCTTATGGAGCACAACATCTGCAAGAAGAGCTTGCACCCTGCTGCCCTCACTGTTGCTGATCAGGAGTTTGTCCAGCTTCCTTCTAGACTGAAGGATTTGATCACGACCTGGTGCTCACTGACCTTATCACCCTCCAGAGCTCCCAGAAAGGAGTTTGCAGCCAGGTGGGAGTCAGTCTCTTCTTCCAGGCAACCAGTGATAGGACAAGAGGACACAGTCTTAACCTCTGCCAAGGAATGTGTTTACGTTGGGTATTAAGAAAAAATTCTTCACAGAAAAGTTGATTAGACACTGGAATGGGCTGCCCAGGGAGGTGGTGGAGTCACCGTTCTTGGAGGTGTTTAAGGAAGATTTGGATGTGGCACTCAGTGCCATGGCTTAGTTGACAAGGTGATGTTGGTTCACGGGCTGAACTCGATGATCTCAAAGGTCTTTTCCAGCCTAATTGGTTCTGTGATTCTCTGATTCTGAGGTATACTCGTGCCTCCATCCTCCCTGCCCGTTCACAGAATAGTGGAGATGGGATGATGGAGATGGGACTAGCCTTTCCCTTTCAAAGATGTTTAGATTCCAGTTTTAAACCCCAGATGGAGAAATTGCAAGGAGAAGAAATTGATCCCTACGTACCTTGATTATAAAGTAGGGCTGGTAAGGTACAGAAACTGTTATGTGCAGAAATATTCATGGAAAAACACTAGCTATTTTATTGATAGTCAGAAGAACACCAATGAAAAGTAAAAATTTTTAATAGTTAATACTTGACATGTCCAAAATGTCACTGCTAGTAGGAAATTAAAATTATTGTGTTGCTAGTAAAATCTGACATAAATTGGCTCTTATTTCTATGTAATTTAACATTTTTCATCAGTGACATGGAAAAAAAAATACTTCCCAGTCTTAACAATTACTGAAGTCTTGAGCTTACACAAAGACTGGAGATAGTGGGCAAAAAAACGAAGACATGTCATGAACAAAGACCAGTCTGGGTCTTCTGGTCACATCAAACAACACGTGGAAACAAAAATCAATTCCTACAGAAACCATAGGGCATTCAGACCATGAAAGGCAAGCCCTCTTTGCAGGCTTGCAGTGGCCAAAATATGTACCATAAACCTTGATGTGTGAGCAGGAGAATGATGAGAATGAGTGGGGAAGGCATACTGCCTCTACCATTCCACTGGTGTAGCCACTTCTAAAGGAACATCTAGTTCATTTGTCTGGGAATGATTAGAGAGAAGACTGATCATATAAGATCATACAAGAATGATTAAAGCACTAGAAAATAGACCTCAGTGTGAGACAAGAAGAGTTCAATCTATTTAGCTTAACAAAGGAGCCACAGCATGACAAAACTTTGATCTCAGGCCCCTTCATCTCGCAGACAAAGATATAACAAGATCTGGGGCAGGATGGCAGCAAACCCAGATTATAAATAAGATGTAACTTTTTATAAAATCGTTGCAATTTTAAGGTAGTAATAAAATTATTTCTAGATAAAAGGCTTTAATTAAAGCAAGAAAATGTTTGTCAAAACCTCCTAATTCATAGTGTATGTGAAGTCAGATTCAGTAACCAAAGTCATCCCTCAACCCAGATAATCTATGGGTTACTAAGAAAATTTCCCATGACTACTATTTTATTATTTCATTATATGTTACAAGCATGTCAAGAGACTCCCAATAAAACCCACATTTCTTTGTAGTCAGTACTAGGCACCTATGTTTCAGAGAGAAAGTCTCTACCTCAAATAGGTTCTAAAAGAAATTATTTTATGCCCTATTTTGCAGATGAAGTAATTTGACCAAAATCAGACAGGAAGCTTGTGGCAGAAAATAGATTTGAATCTATGGAGTCCTTAGTGCTATCTTCAGCAAAATGTCATCCACACCTCACTGGGACACCTGCCAGTGTTATGTGCTTACACAGTGAGTGCCCTTCCTAAAGCCTCTGCAGTGCCTACGTGGTGGTGGCTCACCCTTTGTGCCACAGAATGGTGATGGAGGAGGGCAGAAGGAAAGGAAATGGTCACATAGTTCTTGGGAAAGGCACCTTGACTCTTGCTGATGGGACAACTCTGATGGGATTTCTGGATCAGTTTTCTGTCTTTTTATTAGAGCCTGCAGAGGACAATAAAGTCAGGCTCACATAATGTGAATTAGCTATTAACCTGTCAGTGCCAGAAATGGAAATATAGAGCGCAGTGCATGGGAAGTGCAGGTCTGCCCTCCTGATGTGCAGAGCACCGAGGACATTTCAAGATTTGTGCTGCTCTGAAAGCATTTGAAATGCTGCCCAGCAGCTACATCTCAGCCCATTCTAACCACAACCACACTCTGCTCGTGGGAAGCCATTGCCTCTGATGGATTGTGTCCTGGTTTTGGATTGCACTGCAGGCTGCCTATGGTCCTCGCCCTACTGTCTCCCCCAGCTCTCCCTGCCTGCTGTTCTCCCCATTTAGAGAAGGGAAACAGATGATTCTTCTCTGCTTTTGTTCTAATTTTCTTTTTTTCATCCTGCATTTTCAGACTGCATTTCTAACAAAGCTCAACATTCAGACATTCATAACAGCAGAACTGTTGTATTGGAAGATATGTACATTGTCTGGGGACTTTAAGTCTGTAGAAAAGAAGCACCTAGACTTGGTGGCTATTCCTTTGGTGGAGATATCCCTATGCTTCTTGGCTATGTGTCATGCAGAGCAAAAAGAAGCCTTTTCCTGTCCAGTGTTTCCAAACGTGCACATGAACTTACACAGCCAGACACTGCCTTTCCCCTTGTCCTGAAGAGTCGGCTGGTGCTTACAGGTGTTTATGCAACATTGTCATTGCTAGCTAATGCAATGGAAATTCTGAGCAGCAATTAAATAGCAATTAGTAAGCTGAATGCTTTATTGTGGTCATAATTCCTTTCCATTTTGCTCAGTGACTGCAAGAAGGTCTTGGCCAAAAGCCAAGTGATTGCTCAGAAGGATGATTCTGCATTTCCACGCCACCCAGAGAGTTAAATTTCCTGAAGAAATCCAAAAGCCAGCAATGAAGACATAACTCTTTGAGATGCATGGCAGGAATGACTGCTATAATAATGTTACATAGGAACAAACATTTTGGAAACAGTTCTTTGGCAAAGGAGCCTCACTCCTCCCACCTTGTAGCTATGCTAAGGGCCTCTTCTTGTGATCTGTGATACAGCTTTTTTATTGTTTCGTACTTCGAACACTTCTCATGAACTTGAAAAATTATGACACTTATTTTCTTATCTCATTAGGATAAGCAAGAGACGAGAGTTGTGGAGATCCAGAGATCCTTGTCCATTTGGTCCTGTTGATCTCCCCAGCATGTCCTTTGACTGGAAGGCGTATCTCAAGCTGTTCAGCTGTAACTAAGATGACTAAATGAAAACAAGCAAGCTAAGGGTAGTTGGGTGTGGTGCCAACCTTTGCTCATGTGCTTTTGTTTGCAGTTGGCAGAGTCCAGGCTCAACTTATTTATCTTATTCCCTGAAATCCATATCTCTATATTTAATTGTTGTCAAAAGGAAATGGGCATGCCTTATGTCTCCTGATTGATTGGGAAAAGGTAGTGGTCACCTTATATTAAATGTAATTTTTTTGATGCAGGACTGCAGTGCTATGCAGCTCCTTATCATTGGAGTTTTTAAACACTTGTTAAAAACTTCAACAGAAATATAACTATAAATAAAAGACTTCTTCAATCATATCTCAGCATCAATCAGAATAATCCTTAAACTAAAAATACTTTTTTCAAACAGATGCAGTAAAATAATGCACCCATTCATGAGGTATCACTTTCATAAACTTTCTCAAACCGGGGAGATTTTTTTGGGGGATGAATGACCAACTGCTAGTTTTATATCTAACCCATAGCTCCTTTAAAAAGCTCAACCAAACTTCAACTAATTAAAAGTAATTGGAGTATCTGGTCATGCTTCTATGCAGACTGTGGCATTTTAAAACTATAAGATAAACCCATTTAGAAATATTGTCTGTGGACAATACGTACCTTCAGTATATTGAAAAGGCTAATTGCTACGTTTCTCAAAAACATTTCCCTATTTTTCTTTGTTCTATTGCTCTCATTGCCTCCTCCATTTTCATATCTGAGAGCATGATAAAGGAACTGGTATGTCTGCAGAACCACAGTTGAGAGGTCTTCATTAAAGGTAAGGCCTTCCTGGTGACTTCGTAATCAGGACAATAATCAGAGAACGAGATGAAATGTATTTTGGGCAAGTACTCCACTCTTATTGTTAAATGCAGAGAAGGATAATAAAGAACAAGCACAGCAGCACTGCATGGACTGAAAGTATGGTAAAAATGAGAAGAGCTTTGAACTTAGGAAGGAGCATTGTTTTGCAAGAAAATGGTCACCATTCACTCCCAGCAGCAGAGTATTTGCAAAACTCTAGAAAACAAAAGACAAATTCAAAGGTAGATTAGCTAACATAACAGTGCATTCCTAGAGAGCTAGCTGAGTCTGAATCTTTATTTACTCTTATAATAAATAGGTACATATTTGGGACTTGCTGACATGACAAAGTCACTTCCGAGTGCAAAAAGAAAAGTTTTGCTTATGTGTATATGTGCTAGGGGACAACAAAAGCCTCAACAGTGTCTGAAAAGCAGCTGCAATTAACTTTGAAGTACATGCCACTCAGAGATGACTTACAGCTAAAACATTTTCCCAAGTTGCGAGTTACATCTCTTTCTACATCTGTAGAAAGGCCTTTGTTTCTTCTGAGAAGTCATAATAAACTCTGCAGTAATTGAATACCTTGCACAGGTGATATTAAAAAACGAAGTTTCAGCATAGCCAGATCTGCTGGGATGTTTTATGCCTGAAAAGCAGACTCTAGAATGTAGCTTTCCTCTGTATAGACTTTGTGACTGCTATTCTGATGTATTCAAGTCTTATCTCTGAGTTTTCCTTTACTTGTACCTAAATTGAAAAGCAAGATGCTTTTAGCTTTCAAAATTTTTAAGAGATCGCCACCAAGTGGTAAAAGGGAATTAATACCATTTTCCAGCTCCCGGAGGCAGCAGGTGTATGGCACTGCTTAGAAATGATGGTGCGGATCAAAATATCGCCATAATAACACATGCAAAGTAAATATTAAGGATCATGCAATCAAAGGTCGTTCTTATTTTAGAGTGAATTAATCAAGGAGGTAAACCATTTAAATGTAGATGACATAGCTTTCACTACCATGCCCCCACTCTAAAAGAAACAACCCTAAGTAGGTAACTTTTTATTTGAACCTCTGATATTGGTTATTACGAAGACAAAAACCACCTGAACTGCACAACTCTGACTTATCACCATTCAGAAAACTCAATAGAAATGATTGCATTAACACATCTACCTTTTTAGCTGGCTGGATTTCCAGCAGCTAAGTCTCTTAAAAATTAGCATGCTATTATTTGGTCACAATATTTCTGGCCTAATAAACGTTACTTGTAAACTCTGTGATTGCAGGGAGAACAAGATTGCTCATGGGGGTCCTGGACAACAAGCTGGACATGGGCTATCCATGTGCCCTTGTAGCAGGAGTCCAACACTATCCCAGGCTGCATTATCCCTGACTTGAAAGCACTGAAAGATGGGAGAACAGGAAATTCATGTGCTACATCTACATAGAGGTCAATGTGCTTAGTCCACTGAACATAACTTTGCAATTACTTTATCTATTCTTATTTGCTTGTCATTTCAAAAGTATTTTCTGTATTCTGTAACAGAAGTCAGAAAAGCACACAAAGTAGTTACCATCATTGATTCTTCTGCAAAACAAACACATTTTTACATCACTTCAAGATACTTTAATTCCTGGGATCACAACTAGCAATTTTTTTAAAGTGAAGTCATCTTTCAATGGTATTTTCAGACCACCTTCATTCTGTGTTCCACAGTACTGTTGGAGGGCTCTGCAATAATAAGACCTTTCATGGTCTAACATTATTTGTCATTTATAAAAGCCAGCCAGCTATGCAGAAAAAACCCATAGTGTTCAGGAAATTTGTATTTAGGTGCAGCTACAGAATCCACAATCAGAGGTGGCGAGCTCCTGGTCCATGGCATGTTCCTAGACTCCATGAGAAACCATTTCATCCAGAATTTCTGCAGGCTGTGATCTGCCACCTAACAAGAGTAAGGGCATTTAGGATCCTGTCCTTTGTGAAAATCAGGGCTTACATAATCATTAATCCTCTCCTGCATATCTCAGGTTTTTTAAAAGGCACAACTGGGGGACAATGTGGGGGACAAGTTTCTAGTTCCACATGATTTATTAAATGAAAAAAAAAAGAAAAAAAAGAAGCCAAAGACTGACTTCTCTCTGGGCTCTTAAACAAAGGAAGTCTTCTATGTCTCCAGTGATCCATGAACCACCATGAAATGTTCATGTTGGTGATTCATTGCACTGTGACCAAACACATCACCAAATGCAACCAGCTCCAAAGACAAAAATACACACACATACACAAGACAACTTTTCACTCATTCTCTGGAATACAGAGTCTCCTGCCAACCACATTATACTCTGTTTTGAGCCAGTGATCCAACACAGACAACCTTGTCTTGGGAATCTTGGCTTGTGTTTCATCAAACCACAAATACTGCTAGCAGGCTCCCTGTTGAGCAGCAAGGACCAAGTGCCTCTCAGGAGCAGACCCAAAAGAAACTTTACTCAAAGATTTCTGCTTTTTAAAATAACTTTATCTTTGAAGATCAACTGCATACTTAAGTCCAACTTATGTCAGTGGCATTGAAAGTCAAACCTGAAAACAAGTTCCTGCTCCAGTCACCCTGTCGATATCAGAGACTGTGCTTAGGATGTGGCCACTGTGCCACAGTCACACTCTTACAACATGTACAATTCATGTCCTGAAAATACTGTGGCAAAACTCAAATACCCAATGCTTTATCATGCATGTAGTTATGCAAACATTACCTAGGATTGGAATGTCCATAAGACAATGTAGCTAGGTATGTGCTTGTTTAAAACCTGGGCGGAATGCCTAACCTGTATTTTCTTGCTTCCTGTTGATTAAAGGAACAGGGTGCAGTTGAAATTTGTTGTGTAGTGAGCAGCATGGAGTCCTAAAGAGTGTGAGAATGAAGGTTCCATCATCAGAGGAGCCCCATCCTCCCTTTGTGCATACAAATCTGTGGGAATTATATTGGATTATGACAACAGCCTTGGTCAGGACATGAATAGTGGTTGGGAATAAATTCTAAATTCAAGGGACTAGGTCAGCCTTGTTTTAGCAGGATGATGGTTAGCATGTTAATTATATTTGGTTTTAAGCTGATACAGCTTAAACAGTGCAAATACTAGAGGTTAACTGGGCAACAGTAGGGAATAAAGATGCAAAGCACCTCAGTATCAGTGTGTTATCTGTCCTCTACTCACGTAGCTGTTGCTGGATTAAAATATCTGATTTATGCACCTTGTAATAATTACATCTTCAAATTGATCACACAGTTACAGTCCCTTGATTAGTGTAAAGCTTTGCTTGGTGAAGGTACATTCAAAGTTAATGTCCCAGTCCACTGTGTGGACAGCTTTTACATGAAAGGTGCTGATCTCAGCTGCCTGGGATGTGGTGGTGTCTAATCATATTTACTAGGCCATCTTCTCAGTCATACTGAGGTCTCACATGCAATTTCTTTTTTTACAGTGGAAGCCCGTGTGCAGGCTGCTGCCTTGACTGATACATTCAGGAATGAACCTCAGACCTTGGGGGAAACAAACATCAAGGGATGTATGTGCTGCTACAGTTTGAGCTGAAGATCACTGACATCGTAGCTGTGAGCTGTAAAACGCCTCTGTGCATCAGTACAGATGGGATCTGTGTCACATACCACAAGGGGTTTGCACTTCAGTTCAGCCAAATCTGGCTACCTCAAGCAGAGGAAATTTGGCCACGGGGCTGAACAATGAACTGCTGTGTTTAAACTCCTACAGTTTAATGAATAAATAGCTATGAACACCACTATCAAATGGTCTTTTAGTCTCTTTGCCCTTATTCCCATTCCTACAGTGATGGCAATAGGAGCAGTGTCAGTTTGTAACTTGTAACCTCTGTGATGTGACAAGGTTATTAATCCTTTTGTCAGCTTAAGCCATGTTGAGAGACTGAAGCAAAAACCAAGGATCAGCTTGCTTTAGCAGCACCCTCATGAGTTTGGGTGCATGTATACTCTGCTACAGAACTGCCAATCCTGTTTATGTCAAACAAAACCCTTTTCCTGTATAGATATTCATATGCATTAATGAAAATTTAACATATTTTGTGAAGATTTTATTTCTCTGTTGTGAGGAAAATAGTCACTATTTTGGTAACTGTCTCAGAATATAGAATCTTCTCATAGGTCTAAGGCAATGTTCGGTTGTTTGCTCTGTGACTCCCTTGATTATAATGTGTTTATACAATTTCATTAATGTTAAAGTAATGAAATAGTGAAGTAGGCCAATTGTCTTCTCTTCACAGACCCAATGCTGCAATGAACAATCTGTTGAAGACGTAAAAACCTCTCACAGAAAGTAATAACCCGACTGCACAAATTCAAGGCAGATTTTGTAGGTGTCCCATGATTGCCCTAATCTCTTTTGAACATGTGGCAGCCTCCTGGTGACTTGGCAGGATGATTCTGCTGCACCCAGTTCCACCAGTCTTTGACAGGTGGTCTTGTTCTTCATTTTGGAGGAAGCTACTAAATATCTGCTGCATTTCATTACATAATAAGGGAAGAATATTCCTGAAGTTATTAGCTGCAGAGAAGACCCTGAGATGCAAAAATATAATTCACAGTTAGCCCATATTCAGCTGATTTTTGGAAAGAGGGTTGAGTTTGGACATTACTGCGTTTCGAATGTTGGCATTGCTTTAGTTACACTTTTGTGTGTTAGCTGGGCTGAAAATGTGGGTAAGAGAAGGTTTGTCCAAAAACAGTTCTGTTAACTTGTTTCATACCTGTTATGTTTCATGACATGAGAACTGAGCACTCTCCAAAGAGTCCTTCCCACAGGCCCACCCTGCACTTCCTGCTCCCCAAGGTAGACCTCACCCCAGCTCCTGGCTCCCCAGGGTACAGCTGCTAAGCCACAATTGCCTGCTCCTAAATTGATTTCAAATCCTATTTTTCCCAGGAACCAAATTCATTCCCAGCCTTGCTCAGCCACAGAGCTCAAGCTGACACAAGATTTATGACTAGCCTTACTTTATTAAAGCAGGATAACAAACAGAAATGGTTTACTGTCAATCGAGCAGTGGTCAGTTGTACAGCTCCCGGAATCCCATAACCTGCGAGTGTCTTCTGTATAAATTTATTTAGTTTTTTGTATCTTGCAGCTTATTGTTGGTTATTCTCTTTTACCATTCCTTTTGAGGCACAAACTCCAAGCCTCAGCAATGACAGGTACTTAGGTCAGACTGTTTCTTTGAAGGCTGTAGACGGGCTTGTCCCGATCCCTGGATGGACTACAGACATTCTGCTCATTTGTCTGGTGTTTGAGCCCTTAGCAGTCACGCTCTTCTCTTTACTTCAGTTGCTCAATTGTAATAATTATACTTGCAGCTTTCCAGGCCCCTGTTGCATTGCATTAACCTCTGCCAGGCTGCAGTCTGCAGCTCCAGCATTTGCAACACAAATGCACCTGACAAGGGGCCTGCAGCCCTGGCAGTGCCTGCCAGAGCTGCCCCATAACCAAAGTAAGACTGCACCCAGGTCACTCCCTAGCAGCAGCTGCAGACCCCAGTCCTGCATCTGTCATTCCCTTGGGTGCACCCATTATACTCCTCTCTTCATCCATCACTTTTGATCAGGCCTTTGGAGTCTCATGCAGCAGCAGTCAGGTGAGTGGTCTGTTATACAGCAGCCATTTCTTTAGAAAGGGATTCTCTGCCTTTCTGTACAGACTTGTTTGCATCCACTCTTATTCTTGCTCTCCTCTGTACTGAAAACCTTCCTCTAACCAGCCTGTAATGTTTAGTGCAGGCTTCCACGTAAGAGCAAAGTCTGATAAGGTATCTGCAGCAACAGCCAGTTAAAGTGGAGAAAAAAAGGAAAGATTTTCAAGGTTAAATATATAGTGAGGGGGGATTTAATTACTCACAGGGTAGGGGGATTGAGAGCCCAAATAGCCAAATCAGTGCAGCTGGAATAATGACACCCAGCAGCCTCCCAGGAAAATAGAGGAGAGATAAGTCTGTCATGAAAGAGGCTTAAGATATCTCACATTATATCGCATTTGCTGTGGGCTAAGCCTGAATACAGGACAGTTGCCATGGCTTAGCTGATGTACAGTAACTTCTTAAGCTCTCATACCTCAGTCACACATGTGAGTCCTAAGATTGCAGAAATACACATTAGATCAGACTGGCAGCGTTTCATAAAAACACACAGAACTTAAAAACGCAGGAAAAGAAAACAGAAATTGGTTCAGGAAAAAAACTCTTCCTGGGGATTTTTGTTTTTGTGGACTCAGTTCAAATTCCTGCAACACCTTAACCCTGCACTAGTGTGACATATAAGAAAGGAACCATTACAAGAAGAGTGAAAGTCAACAATATTGTTGTTGACATAATGTAAAACTAAACATACATTTCAGTTGTGTGCTGAACTAACTGAGTGAAAAGTAGAATGATGAAATGGGTGTTTTGGTGAGAATAAAAAATAAATATATGCTTTGGGAATCAAGAACAACATCCATGTTTAGTGATAGAGTCATGGAAGCAACACTTTTTCTCAGTCTTTCCCACAGGGCTTGTTCATAGAGGTCAAATGTCCTTTAGGTCAGAGAGCAAGGAATGATGCAGCTCAAGGCTCTCATGTGCATCTTCCAGGGCCAGCTCTGATGGCCACAGTTAAACAAACTGGATAGTTTCAAGAGCAGAAATTCAAATGCTCCCTAAATCAACAGCTAAGGCACTCTTGTACAACATCAGACCTAAATATAATTTCTTGCTCCAAATCAGACCAGAAAGGGATCTGAACATCATCTTTCTGTACCCTGAGCGAGGGCTGCATGTGGATTTAGGTCAACTATAAGCAGCAGAGACCACAAGAGCTGCACTACAGGCAGCAGACATCCATGGTCCTGCTTCTCATTTTGTCAAAGCTGGAGCCTGAAAACCTAATCCGGGCTGTTGGTTAGGGCAGGGAAAGAGCCATTTCAGAATAAGCAGCTGTCATCCCACCCCTTCCCCTGGCAGCACCAAGTCTGGTGCTCCTGAACTGTCCTCCCCACTTTCTCCATAGTCCTATCCTTCCCCTCCCTCCTTTCCTGTGGGAGAATGAACTTAGGCTTTAACTGTGCAGGCAGGAAATTTTATTTTTTTTTATGCTGCTGAGATGCCTTAAGCTGAATCTGGTGTAAGCAAAACAATTTTGCCTAATAAATCTCATTTTATTCCAAATTATATACACAAAAGCTCACAAAGAAATGTACCATCTGCAAAAAAAGAAAATTTTGTTTAATTCTCAGGGTATTTACAAACTATAAAATAAAAAAGTCATGTTTTACAGTCCAATCCAAAGGATTTTTCTGTCTTTTCTACAAAAGACAAATTAAAAACTAGAAAATCTTAGAAAGATGAGAAATAAAGGAGCAATCTGTTAAAATCAGAATGAAAGAACATAGATGATCTCAAAGATGAGTAGAGAAAAAAGATACATGAAAGAGAGATCACTAAGTACATTAAAAACAGTAGCTGAAGTAGAAGCCACATGGTGTAAAACCTCTGATTTCAGCAAATTCTGCATCAAAATCCCTTTCTTTTTACTGAGCCTTCCAAAAACTGCCCCCCCCTCCAGCTGGACAAAAGGGTGGAATGGGACACTGGGGAGCCCTAGAGGCCAAAGAAAAGGCAGAAATTAGCTCTTAAGACAAAGTGGTTGCCTGCTGGGTAAAAAGAAAATGGCATAACCGAGGAAGACATGGTGACCTTGTTGCCTGGAAACATTTAAAATGTGCTTTGTTAGTGACTTCCCGGTTGGCTGGGATGGACTTGGCAGTGCAGTACAAGCCAGAGGTGTTGGCTGATTGCGAGCAATGTGCCGGCAGCCCGTTTCCTTCGGGGTCATTCTGCCCTTTGTGTCGAGACTAATTTGGCTGGTGACACATTCTGCACCACATTCGCTGCTCCAGAGCACCTGTGGTGTTTGGCATCTGCCCTGCTGCAGAGTTTTCTAGAGGGGAAGGCAACTGCAGGCTACCTGAGCAGCTTTAGGGGAAAGCTTTCCCATTCCTCAGTGCTCTCGTGCTGAACACCAGAATAATCAGGCTGATTAGTGCTGAACACTGCCGCTGCTAACCTCGGAAATTCAATTGGAAATTATTTCATCTGGGCTGGTTCTGTTTATTCATTTAGCTTTTGAGCTGGAGTACATGCTATGCTTATGAGATAAGTTGATTGGGCAGTTCTGGGTACTTCAACACTTTCTAAGGGAACAAACATTCTTGTATTCTTTTACTGTTGTACTATCAAGGATCCTCAAACATCACACTCCAGCCTCAGAATAAAAATGCAATCTCTGCCTTTGTGCATTTCATCTCCCAGTATTTTCTAAGAACGTGTTCAGCTTTGACCCATTTTACCTCATGTTCAGGTAAATTTTCTTTACTTATGAGAGCTTATTTATATTTATTTGATAAATATATTATAAAAACCAAATGACAAAGCACAATAATATCACTAAATAAAAGGAAAATTGATGGCAAGAGAAAGAAGAAAAAAGATCTTGCCCCAAATTCTTTTTATAGGTTTTCCACTTGTGGGACTTCTGTATTTATATGAATTACCATCTCCTCTGCAAAAGGTTATTAATCTTTTTTTCCTGGGGTGTCATGAAATTTGTGGTGTTACTTGTGTTGCCTTCTACTGAGGAGCCCCAGTGTTTGTGGTTATTTGGGCTAGGTAACCACAGGTGGGGAAGTCAGAGAACGAGAGCTGAGTTGTATTCTTGGTGTTTTTTCACCTCAAACCAGACAGTAGCAAACCTTGCAACAACAGATTACATATATATGTCAAAGGAGGTAAGCCATCTCACAGACAATAAGAACTGTAGTGAGTCTCTCTCAAATTCACACAAACTCGAAGGAATCCTGCTTTGCCCTTCCATCCTTTAACATCATTCACTTCACAAACTAGACAAAACCCACAACTTTATTTTCATCTCAGTATCTTGGACAGATGAGTTGGCAATTAAGCCTTTTCTATGCCCTACAGGAGAAGTGGATGCAAACAAGAAGATGAAAAAGAGTGTTTTTGACATACCATGCCTTTTGTAACTTGCAGGACAGTTACTGCAAGCAATTGAACAATTTCTCTGGAGAGTTTTTCCTCAGATACTTTTACATCTGGCTGTTAATGCAGAATTCATTAGCACTTTGAGTCACAATAATGGAAAGTGCATTGAGATCCTGAAACAAAAACAGTTGTTATTACAAAGTATTAAACATTGAGCAAAAGAAGCAGCTCCTCAGTGGCATGTAACAGTTACAGCTTTTATCCCACAAATCACTTAAAGCCACTTATAACTACTATTATTAGGCATAAAAGCCCACTTGGGTTTTATGAATGCTGGAGAACCGAGACAAAAAGATTGCTTCAAAGAGAACAGTGTCTTGATCATCATAAATTTTTTGGTCCCTGTTCAAACATGGTCATAAGAAAAATGGAGATTATACCAGTCCAATTACATTGAAAAAGAAAGTCTGAAAATTTAAATACAATGTATCTACAAAGATTTTATTGTAATTAGAACATAGCAGAATAACAGCAGCAACCTGCAGTGATATCATCAAATCAAGGCTGTTTCTATGGGAACACCACCAACTCCCAGAAATTATCGTGTCAGTTTGCCAAAAATAGAAAAAAAAATAAAAAGGGAGGGGAAAAAGGAGAAAAAGGAGAAAGGAAGAAAAGATTACAGAAGAAAGAGAAGGAAGAGAGTTAAGTCCTCTCCTTTTGATACTTATTGCCAACACATTATCAAGTTTTACTCTAAAAAAAAGTAGTGAGATATAAACATCAGTTACGCTGCTCCTGCCACCAATTTGAGGCCTTGAACACCTTTTCTGAAGACTTTCTAAAGTGTTTTGTGGAAAGAAAACACATGCAATTAATTGGTCTATACTGATCTCCCTGCTTCCTGCATTTTCTATAGCATGAGTGAGCTCAAGGTTTGTGTAGGGGAGAGAAATACTTTTGATCATAGAATCTTGCTCTATTTCCTCATTTATTTTTTTCTGCTAGCTCTGTAATTTGAAGGTCTGGCCTGAAAGGGATGCAACTACAGAGAAAGAAAAGCAAGCAATGAACACACAAACAGAAATTATTATTTCCTTCCATATGCCTATCTGATTGTCCCAGCAATCTTCTTTCCAATAGCTACCTCTATCCTGATGCCTTTAGTAACCACATAAACAAAGGGAAACCACTCAAGTCCCTCCCAGGAGTACCTAGAGAAGTCCTCTCCCTTTGGGACTCCAGTCCAGCAGCATTTCTGCCCTCTGACACTCAGCGAACTTGTTTCTCTGGCTCTCCTCACCACTGGCACGCGGTCCCTTCTGAGGAGATAGTGCCTTTCCGAAGAGCAGCCCAGGCCAGGAGGAACAGATTCTTGGCCCTGTATTCCCAGCTGTGAACCTCTCTTGCTTATGGTTTATCACTGCTGTTTTTTTCCCAATTGCAAGATGTCTGTTCTATTCTCAATGATTCTCATTAATTTCTCCCTCTTCAGCCATTTCTCCTGCAATTATCCATTATAATCTTTTTGAGTCTTGCTGTACTGTTGCTAGTAGTATTTCCTGAATGCCACACCATAACCTGTATTATTTGCTTTATATGTATAGAAATCCTCTACTTAGTAGTCCATGATAATAAATTATTATTGAATTTTACCTCATTGAATGACTGCAATTATATCACTTTGAACAAAATGTGACAGTGACAGTAACTGCTGCTGAGAATATTGACAGTGAACTTGATGATAGCCCTTCAAGTGCAATCTTTCCCCATTAACTTGATTGAAACTCCTATCTGCATACAGCACAGCAGAGGGCACTCCCTTCTTCAGATCCCTACAATGAGTCTAAAGTACTTTAAGGGGGCTGGGAGAGTTAGCAACTACATTTCAAAGAGAAAAACACTTTAAAACATATATTAAATGGTTGATTCCACCGCTTGTAAAGAATATGTGTGAGCCTACTTGTTCCTACAGGTATTACATGAATGTTTCCATCTGCAGCAGAACATAAAATTTCAGATTTGGTTGTTAAGTGCTGAAACGCTGAATAGGCATTTACTAAAATTTTATTTACGTCATAGAATGGCTTGGGTTGGAAGGGATCTTAAACATCATCCTGTTTCAACCCCCTGTCATGAGCAGGGACAGCTTTCACTAGACCAGGTTGCTCAGGACCTCCACACCCAATATGGGGTGTTGAACACTTCCAGGGATAGGGTATCCACAGCTTCTCTGGGCAACCTGTTGAAGTGCTTCACCAACCTTACAGTAAAGAATTTCTGTTTCAAAAGAGAAATCTTAGTTTCAAACAAAGCTTTCCTTTTCTTTAGACACAAAGGGCCAAATTATTACTTCAAAGAAAATCTGAAGGATTTTCAATAATATATCCACATGTTAAAGCTGAAAATTGCTTATGCAAACAAACCATGAGGCCTACTGCCTGCATGCCTCCTACTATCCAACCACACAGACTGGCCCCTCCACATGAGCATGATTTCAAGGACTGCAGAGTTGAACAGTATTTCATGTTTGACTGGTGGTGAACTAGACAGAGAAGAGGAGCACTCTGGAGTCAGAGCACAAGGAAGTGCAATAATTTGCTGAGAACAGTCAGTAATGGCTGAGTTACCGTCAGGAGCTGTAATGACGATCTGGTCACCTGTACTCAAGATGAACAGATGTGGACTCTCACCCCACTTTGACTACGCTGAGTTGCATGTGCAGCATTAATAGCTGTGCATGCCACGATGTAGGAGACTTCCCTTTGCTGTTCTGGGTAAAGTCTGAGCTAAATCTTGTACTTGACATCAATGCTTAAAACAGAAGCGTTCAGAACAATAGGCCCAAGATGCAGAAAAACACTCATGCTGCTTTCTCTGCTGCAACTCGATGGCTGAAGCAAAAGGAATTTCAGGGGGCAGGATGGGAAGGAGGGGAGGGGTAGCCGGGGGGGAAAGTCTTGCAGAGATCACAAAGTATCTTTCTATTTCAAGAAAGCAAAGGAAAGCATCCTCTTCAAACACACTATTTGTGCCTCCTAATTATTCAGTTCAAGTAGGCTCCCCCTGGTGGGGATGAAAAGGGCACGCTCTGAAAAGTGAGAGCCCGAAATGGTATTCTGATTCTTGCCCTATTTCACTTTTCACCCTAATTGCAGACTAGCACCGGGCATGCTTTCAGCTCATTATTCTCTACAGAGGCCTGCTAATGGTATTTCATCTACTGCCTAATTCTACGGCTTTAAGATGGAAAAATTCCTTTCAAATTCAATACCGATGAGAGCAAACAGTAGGTCTGCCTCTCTGCTTTTTGTTTAGCTGTTCAGTAACTGGATAAACATTAACCAGCTGGATAGTGCAATTATAATTTTTTTAAGGTACTGTAAATGCTTGCAACAGCATAGTATCTGGCAGCCTCACAAATATTAATGAATGCATTCTTGTTCCACTCACACTATTAAAAGTGATTAAGTACTTTCACAGAGGTCATGCAGAAAATGAATGCAAAACCAAGCACTAAGGAAAATCCAAAGTTTTTTTTCCCTAAGAGATACTTTTTAAGACATCCCACAGCACAAACAGAAATAAGTGGAAGAAATGTAATTAGAGAAAGAATTGACATTGGGCACTAATTATTTACTAGGAGCCTGAATGTACTTAGACATCATTCCCAATGAACTCAGCAAACAGCTTGCTCAACAAGATCAGCAGTAAGGGTTTAGGATTTGGATTAAAAACACAGAAAAAAAGTAAACACTAATATCCCCCTCTGGGGAAATCATCTCTACTAATTATTTGTCTACAGCTTTCCTTAGTATTGCGGTCTAAACTGCATTTGTAAACATGGCTCCACTGTTCTGTAACAAACAATTCATGCACTTTTAGGAATTTCTTGCTAAAATTCTTTAGAGAAAATTTAAGTTTTGAGCTATTATTAATTCTCTATGGAAAGCACTTCATTTGAACTGATACTAATGGAAAGGTAAATATTTGGAGATATATATATGGGAATATTTGTTAATACATAGGAATGTCTCTGTTAATTGTGTTAGCTCTAAAGCTAACAGTCATCAAACACAATGGCTGAACTATTATTGTAACAATTTTCAAATGCTGAAAGTTATCAAGAAGTGTAATTAAATGGCACCTTGAAAGGAAAAAACTTTTTTTTATTTTTGCTCTTAAGCCTGTAAGTTTCATGCATTTTTATGCAAAAACTATTTTTTACATTAGTCACAAATGCCTTGAGCTCTGGGTATTTTTGTTATATTTTACAAGTGCATGCATAAACAAAGGCAAATGCAAACCAATTTGTATTTTTTGAGACTTATTTAGTCTTGATCAAAGTTGGTTTTTTATTTGTGTGTTGAAGTTATGTATTTTTTGTTTGTGTTCAGTGGTGACTAGAAAGCTTTATACGTGCTTCTCATTCAAAACAGCCAGGCACAAATGCTGTAAGAAGATTTTCAGCTTTTTCTTAGGTTGTCTGGAGGGGAAAAGAAGTGTAAGTACTTAGGATAAGTATAAGCACTTCTTTGGCAAGTATTTATGTTGACACATGCCAGCAAAGCCTCACAGACTGCAGTTCTCAAAATCAGAAACCATGCCAAATAGTTCTGGTTCTTTCTCTCTTTGGGGCAAACTACCTCTTTTCCATTGCTTTCATTTATTTCAGGTATTTTTCATTTTATTGGATGGGATTTGGAGGAGTCTTAAAGATTTCAGTGTTATAAACACACTTTTAGTGCAGAAAGATATTTTTAACTAAGAAATGGTCAATGTTTTATTTTCTAAGTATGACCATTATCTAGTATTGAACAAGTTATGAATAGGAAAAAACTCCTATGAAGTTATATGTGGGATTTTGTTCTAATTTATATTTGTTTGTAGTAAAAAATGGTGAACCAAAATGAAATTTCTCTCAGTCTCCATCAGACTGTAGCAGCTCACCACAGGCCATTCATATATCTCCTGTCTTTAATGCTGTGATTTCTTTGTATAGAAGACAGAGATTCTGCTTCCTCCTGTTGTGGTTTAGATTTATCCTGACATTCACTTGTAGTCTTGTTAGGCTACACTTTTGTCATGTTTTTGAATCTGTAGGCTCATAATGATTTTGGCTTTTAGCAGAAGGGCCAGGATCAGAAATGGAAAGGGTGCAAAATTTCTCATAAAGTCTGACAAGGTTGAAGATACTTTCAGCTGGGGTTCAGCTGTGCAGGACACAGCAAAGGAAAGAAATGTAGGAGAAAAGCATCAGGTGTAGCAGCTGTAGGAGAAAAGTACCAGCTGTCTGTTCAGGAATACAAAAATGACAGGCCAGGGCTGTTATGTTGCTCAGCAGAGCCCCTCAGAAAATCTTCTCCAGATCAACCTCAGAGACATGTTCCCAGCCTGTGACAAGACCCAAAATAACCCTTACAGCTGCTTGTGAAAGGGTACCAAGGAGCTACAGAGAACCAGCAGCCTAAGACTAAGACACATACAGAGATTCTCCTTTTCTAAAGAAATTGGTGTATTGTTTGATTCATGTTAAAAAGTATTTGGCAAGAATAAAAAATATAATTGCAGCACACAGCATAATTTTTAATAGTTATGAAGGCAGAATGTATGGAGACTACAATTGCATTCATGGCCATGCATTGTGAAACATATTAAGGTTAGCTACAAATATGTTTGAGGCAAATTTTCAGTATTTAAAACATTTCAAATAATCCTAAATTGGTCAGTAATAAAACCCAGGAAAAGCACATTCTATATGATAATGTCAGTTTTGTCCCTGCTGCATTACCCTTTCTGTGATCTTGGATATAGCTGGGAGGAAAACAAGCAGAAGGAGAAGGAGGAGGAGGAGGGGGATTGCATGCGAAGAACCAGAAGAAATGAGTGTTTCAGTACACAGTTCACAGAACTTGAAGTTTGTGCAGAAGTCTTTGGCCTCTTCCACTGCCATCATGTGCTCCAGAAGCACCTTCCTTCTGATTCAGCACTGGAAAGGGAGCATCTCTTTCCTTTTTCCTTTTCTTCTACATCTCTCAAAGACAAAGCAGAAAGAGAAGAGTTTCATAACTCCTAAGCATGCAATCCAGTAGGATTCTCTGAGTGAAATATAACGCATGACAAGTTTCTGTAACTAGCCAAGAGGCAGTAGTACCTCCTGCAGTGTTTTAAATGTGGGCAAACTGTGTACCATGGGAAAAGGTGATTGTTTCAGACCTAACCAGTGTGCAACCTTTGTACTGGGTCAGTCCAGCCCCATAGGTAGAAATGGTTGCTGCTGCACTGGAGAAATTGTGCAATCATTATGTGGACCTTGTTGAGAAGTGAAAGAAATTAAATGAAAGAAAAGTCACAGAAATGGGACAAAGCCTTTTTTTTTTTTCCTGCAGCTCTAGAAGCTTGTTCCTCTGAAGTTCTTTTTCTATCTAATCCAAAAGGTGGACAAAATTCATTTCAGTATTAGTAATCTAAAATCAAGTCTCAGCTGAGACTAATTTGCATGAATAATGACAGCAGTTATCAAGTGTGGTATTATATTTTTATTGTTTTTTTAAGTAAGTGCTGACATTTTGATTTTTCTGGAGTACTACCTATGACCATTTTGGCTTTGTTTTGTGCTTTGAAGTTCAAACTAGTGACCAGCTGGAAATGGGTTTAGAGCTCCCTGATCACTGTGAAAACAACTGGGGCAGATACTTAGGAGAAAAATTATTTAGTCTGGCAAGCAATCAAGAGGATATTTTCAGAATAATAAATCAGAGTCACACCTCTGGACAGACAGGACATGGAGATCTAGAGCACTGGGTTTTGTGTCCCTGCCCTGATGAGCAGAAGTGCCACAACAGCCCATCGTTGACTTTCCACCAACCTCCAGCTGACATTGCCATCATTCAGGTCCAAGTGGCACCGACTTGTCTGAACTGCCTTATAAGAAAGCAAGACAATGAAAAACACCATTTTACATTCCTACAGCTAAACAGGTTTCCCTGAGAAATCCAGTGAAGATGCGCCTGCCTCTCAGCCACCTGAAAACACCATCCAAAGGCTGCTGGGCAGACCAGAGCCCATATTACTATTTTAAAGTTATTCATCAGCATCATCACTCCTGAGACACTCGCACATGACAAACTCGGGGTGCCCCATTCTCCAGTTGTCTGGGAGGCTGCTCCACTGCATCTCCCTTGCCCTGACAGAAACATGGAAGGCTCATTAGGGCACGACCTTAGCGTTCCCATCTACAGGCAGCCTTGGAATAAATCCAGAAGAAAACAATATTTTAATTTCTTTTTCCAGATGCTTCTAGTGCACGATCAGGGGTACAAAAGCCAAGGGCGCCCAGCCTGCTCCAAGTGCAAGGCCCTCAGGGCACTGCAGGGCAGAAGTGGTTTGGCAGGGGGACGAGTTTGGGCAGGGGGACAGGGTAGTGCCATCTTTTCTCCGTGCCATGGGGCAGCATTGTGGCATGCACGTGGGCTTTTAAAAATAGCTTTGGCTCTGCCGAGGCAGCAGCCTGTGGGAGGGAGCGCCAGGCTGCAGCCGGACTTCACCCTCACACCAAAG
>VZTB01008810.1:1182442-1213505 GCA_013397245.1 Thryothorus ludovicianus
GCCGCCTGCCCTCGGTCCCCGCCCGGGCCGGGCCGTGCCGCGGGGGCAGGGAGCACTCGGCGGGCAAAGTTGGTGCCGCGTCCGGGCAGCGTCCGGCGGGCGGGGCAGCGAGGGCAGGGGCTGAGCGCGACCCCCGCGCCCCTGGGCTGTGGGTGCTCCCGGCGGAGGAGGAGGAGGAGGAAGCGTGGCTGAGGTCAGGCACGGGCTGTGCGCGGTGCTGCTCCTGTGCTCTCTCCACCAGAGGAACACGGGTTCTTTTCCGGCGGCGGTGGATGGCAAGAAGTTTTTTTTCCTAGTTGTCGTCCTTGAAGTGGATGTGCTGGAATAGGTCCGCCGAGAAAACGGGGCTGAGTGATTGTGACAAGTACCGTGTATTAACTACTTGCTGGAGGGGGGATGCTGGAGAAATGTTGGAAAGATCTTAAAGCTTTAATAGTAATTAACATGGATAAAACTGAGACTAAAATCTAGTGACTTTCGCATCAGCCTGTTGGCGTTAATACAGAGCGACAGGGAATGTGTTGGTAAAGGGTAGCATGCGGATTTTTTATTTCCCTTTGGATATGCTCGGAGTTTACAAAGGCATGGAGATGATGGGTTATGTGACAGCCTGCATCTCTGGGATGTGGAGGAGGGGTGGGCTTGGGTCCCTCAAGAAATTCAGGAGTTTGAGAATAGAGAGATCACATGAGACCAGCGTGCCTTTGTTTTGTTTGGTCTTGAAAGTGGACTATTACTAAGTGAGATTTCTGAAAGATAGCGAAATAAGTCTGATTTAGAAGAGGAAATATTGGTATAAGATAAAGTTTGATGATTTCCACCCAGAACGGTCCTGGGGCAGCCTGGATTTATGGGTTAAAGTCTGCAGGTGCTCCTGCTGATTCAAACAGTAACATATTGCTGGGATTGCGATAGCAGTGATACCTGTTACTGTGCAGGCTGCATGAGTCAAGTCGCTGAACTGATACAAGTCGTTGCTTCCTGATAAAATCAGTGTTTTCAGTTTCTCCATCTGTATGTGCATCTGTTTATTTCACAACGCGTGTTTGTACAATCGTTGTTAACATCTTCAGTTCGCGTGCTTCGTACTGAAGGACAAGCCATAGGGCAGATGATCAAGGAAATGAAAACAACTTCACTGCGTGATGGGAGCTGGGACACTTGCTAGGACACTTGTGTGCGTGGGGATGGTTCCTGTTCACTGCGTGAACCTGTGACCCAAAACAGTGTCCCGGCTGGAATGTGCGGGCGGTGCAGGCGCTGCTGCCACCCACGGCTCGTACGGGACATTGCCCTGCGTGCCGTGGAAAGGTTGAGTCTGCTTTGCTGTCAGGTACCGGCTTCCATGTCCGAGATAACATATGAGGAGCTCAGTGTGGGACCTCTAAAGCAGATTGTGTAAGTATGGGGTTTTTAATTGATAGACTGCTTTGGCTTTAGATGATAAAAAAAGGTTTAGGTTTTGCTGTAGATGATGATGACAAAATCTGGGTTAAACGCATAACCAGAAAGAATGCTGTGGGAGTTGATGTTTTTCCTGTAGAAAGATGCAGGTTATGGAATGAGGCTTGCAATTAAAGTATGAAACTTCTTTTATTTGTCTTTCTTAATAAGGGATATGTATTCTCTAAAGACAGGGGAGTATAAATAGTTTGACCAGCTTTGCATACAGACTTTGGTTGCTTAGGGGCAGATGCAATGTTTAATTCATTAGCTGCAGTGCTCAAGTTATTGCTGGTTTGGATCTATGCCTGAAAATGATTGAGATGCACTTGAAATTCAGATTCTGTGATTGTGCTGCGCTGGAAAGGGCAACAGATGACTGTATTTATCAAATCATGTAGTATAATACAAAGCAACTTCCTCTTTTTTTCCTCTCACTCCTTCTGCACCTACAAGAGGAAATATAAATAAAGATCCTGTAACATCTCCATTTCTCTTACTGCAGTAGGAGAATGTACAGTCGGTGTTTGGAGTCTCTACATAATGACTACTAAATCTGAACTTGCAGAAAGTATTTTGATAGTTGTTTTTTAACAGTAAATCAAAGCACAGCAGTGTCACTTCTCAGCAGTCACACCATGGAAGTCAGCACTATTTGCTGAATGTCCTAGCAGAATATAGCCAGATGCTAATAGATGATCTTTATACTTAGTAATTTTATTGCTTGATGAGGTCAGTAGTCAGTATTCTGGGAAACTCATTGTCCTCTGAAAAGAAGACCTTGAACAGAAAATAATATCTTAGTCAAAACAAATAGAAAAATATTTGAACATTTTAAGAGAGATGTTGAGAACTCCAATATAGAATAACACAATTTACTATTTTACATCTAAAATAAATACTAACTTGTGTAAAGTATTAAAAAGTTTTAATATTTTGAAATATTTTAGCTCCAAAGATAAGCAAAGTATTGAAAAGACTGATGTCAAATCTCTTTGTTTGTAAGTCATATAATTATATCTATAATAATTGCATTATTTTTTCAGAAGCATTTGCTTTTGTGGGAGTTTTTCTTCTCTGTGCTGTGTGACTGGGACAAGTTCTGTTCATGCAAAGTAGGTGAGACTGGACAGGCTCAGCTCAGCTTTCTTGCCCTGTAAGTTACTGATCCTGCATGTGTGTGAGCATCTGCTACATTATTGTGTGGGTATTTTATGCAGTTCATTTAAGTTCTAATAAATGAGATCACAGATGAAAAGTTGAAGCTCTGGGGAAACGATACCAGGCTCTGGTGCACCAGAATTAAAGATTCCTATCTTCTTCAGCGTGTATATGAAATTAGTATCTAAATAAACATAATAATCAAGTGAGATATCCAGTAAAATCTTTTATCTAGAAGTCTTTAGTACTCGCATTACACTGAGTTACCAGTGGCTGCTATGCAGTTTTGAGATGCAGCTTTCTGGAAAGCCTTTAACACTGTTCCTATAGATCTTCCTCAATTAGTCTGTGTTCTTAAACAAAGTAGTTACTGTCTTTGAAAGACTGAAGCTTTCTGAAAATGGCCTTATAGTAGCAAAACCTTAATGGTACTTCACAGTTGCTTTTTTATCTATGGTTATTCTGCATCAGGGTTGTCTGGTGGCTTCATAGCCAGGAATAACAAAGATATAAAGAGTGCAATATTTGCAAACAGAAAAAAATGTCCTTGGGGCTTCCAGATTGGAAAGAAAGAATCTGCATTTTTAGACAGAATTGTATTTTTTTGAATACACCCACCTTAATTTGACTTCTGAGTATCGTGGACTCATTCAGTATTACATACATGACAGCTGTAAAGCTGCCCTTTGATTGCTTTGAGAGAATGTGAAATAGCTAAAGGATTTTCACAAGATGCAAAAAGCATGTTTTCATGCCGTGGTAATTGAAACAACAGCTGACATGGATTTCACTACCAGAAATATTTCTCTCTCAAATAAGATCATGCATGGAGAGCCTAATTCTTCTTTGCATTGACCCTGTGTCATCTTTCACCATTGTTACAAATAGATATGTAACCCTCTGTGGTGTCACTCTGCAGCCAGCCCAGGCAGAGCAGAGCAACATAGCAGCTATGCTATAGCTACAGTGTAAGTGCTAAAGTGAAAAGTGGGGAAAAACTGGGCCAAAAGTCCCTACATGATTAAGTTCACTAAGCATAAGAACAGAAAATTCAGCATGAAAGCACTTGCTCAGTCTTGACCCTGCTCTTACAAGTGTCTAGGAAAACTAAACAAACTGTGTCTGCCCAGCAGCTTCTGTGTAATGGATATTCTATATCCTCTCCTTATACTGGCAACTGTTGTGCCTAAATGGAAGTGCTGGCTAGAAATTACAGTGCTTCTGCTTCGTTCATAGCACAGGGGTAAAATGAACTGAGTGAATGAATACATTTAGAGATAGTAACCCCTTTGTGTTAGTCCCTTTCACAAGCCATACACAGGTCTCTAAATGACTGCTGTACCATTTAACTTTTTCTAGTTACTATATCATGTTTTCCTCTTTTCATTGCAAGTAACCAAAAGGGAAAAAAAAAAAAAAAAAGAAAAAAGAGAAGAACAGAGTATGGTACTGTACCACAAAAGAGGTCTTGAGGTCTTTTGTTCCTCTTTTGTACCCCATTGTTTTAAAGCTATTATGTTATTGCTTTCCTAACTGGCATAGTTTTGTGTGAGAGAAAAATATGTACACAGCAATGCTACTGATGTGTATAAAATAGTACTGACAGGTTTTTGACTTTTGTCCAAATCAACGACGCATTTTTTGTATGCTAAAGAAGAAAATAAATAATGCTGTATCTGTTCAAAGTATATAGATCTGCTGTGTTAGGTGAGTAGACACATAAAGGAAATCATGAGGCACATAAAAGGCATGCCAAGCTAACATACCAGGAAAACTGACTGTGTTTTTAGCAACTCATTTTCAGAGGGAATGTTTGCTTCTCTTGGGGATATGTAAATCACTGCAAAAATATCTGTCAAATTCTGCCTGGGATTTGGACAGAAAGTTGCTTTTATTGGTCACTTGTGTGAGTGTGAACAGCTTAATACATGTTAGTGATGTTACTTCTGTCGCTGCAGATTGTGTTTCCTGGAGTATTTTCAGAGTTAAACCCTAAATAACTGATCTCACTTCTCCTGAAAACAAGGGAAAATTTTGCGTTAAAAAAATAAAGAGATGGATTAGCCCCTAAATGAGTGAATTGGCAGAGGGGTGGAGGCTCTTTCTGTAATATGCTGTGTGAGTGACAGATGTGGGGCCTAACAGGGCATTTAATGCAGAATGAAAGCCTTTTTTAGCCTAGAAATGACTAAGTAGCAAAGAAATTATGCAAAAGCGGATTGTACAAACTATCCTTGGATCAAGTGATCATGAGTTTACATTGATTTAACAGTAGGATAAATGATGCAGTCCCATGTGGGGGTGCTTAGGCTTGCTCTGAACAGACTGTACCAAGAGCTGCAAAGGCCTGGAGTAGTTGCAAAATGAGTATGCTGTGGTTACTTTGCTCCTTTCCTCTGCCCAGACTGACCTGCTTGTTTTTCTCCAATACTTCTATCTTTTATCCAGTCCATCAGGTGGGGCTTTTTACATTTGCACTAATACCTACCAATTCTAGTCAGGATATACATCCTGGTATCTCCTAGAATCACATTTTCTGTGTTCTTTCAGAGCTGGGTCAGCATAGCTCTGCATTTCTTGTTTTTCTCAGTACTAGTAGCCTGTGCTGAACCTTTGGTATCATCATGCAGAGTTACTTACTTTTGCTCCATGTGCAGTGTTCTTTCTCCAGGGCAGACTACTCTTACCTTTTAAATAAAATGCCTCTTCTTGCCTTGCCTTGCATCAACAGCAGGCAAAAGGTGCAGTGAATGATGATAAGGGCAAAGAAAGTGGAGAGAGGGAATGGAGAAACTGGTAAACCACTAGGAAAGGGGAGAAATATTCACAATTCAGATCCAGGCTGGTTAATGTGAAAGCTGAAGTTCAAAGCTAGCATAAAACTTGACACCAGAATTCATGGAAACAAGTGAGTCCTCATCTTTAACCTTAGTCTGCTTAGTGTGATGGTAGCAGATACTGATTGTTCTGCAGGTATACTTGGGAGCTATTCAAAGACAACCACTTTTCTTCTTTGTGCCTATGATAGATACAATGCAAAAAAAAATTTCTATTGCTGTTTAATCCCTAGAATCATTTTCCTTCTTCATCAGGCAGCAAAGTTAGTTGAGTATTTTTGAATCCCTGATGTTCATTGCTTATGCCATGTGTACAGGTAGGCATCAGTCACCATTTCCTTTCTAAATATAATGCCTTTCCCAAGGAATTACAAATGAAGATCTTTAATAAGTCAAAGGGCTGAAACTTCAATTTAATAAACTCATATTGTGGTTTTTTTCTCAGTGCTTTGTTTTATTAGCAATTCAGAACTAGGCCTACAAATCAAAATATCTTTTGTCAGGATTTTTTTTTTGTTGCAATTGCAAATGACTGCAATTTGTTGTTCATTGTGCTAAGTAAAATCATTGTCCTGAATAAATGGATTTAAGATTGGAGCTAGATACTTTGTGCACCGCCTTTAAAAACAGCTAGCAATTTTCTGTACAAGAAAGCATATTTACACCTTTATTCACATAGGAAGCTTGAAATCAGCTTTGACACTTAAGGGAGAATAAGAACATACTGCATTTTATCTTTTCAGAACAATGAATTAATTAAAATAGCAAAAATGTGATATTGTGGTACCATAGCAAGGCTTTCTTAATAACATAAGGGCATCTAGTTACATACTTGGAAGTATGGAAGCCTTACCCTGGTGTAAAGAATATCTGAGATGAAGCTATCAATTATGTCACTGAAATGGGACAGCAACCTAAACAGGATTGACAGAAAAGGGCATGAAAGTGAGAATGAATGTTCAGAAGTTATAGTTTAATTTGTAAGGTCATTAGGGCTAACATTTTTACCACTGGACTGGAAATTAAGTAATCACAGTTTCACTGAAAATCAGAATCAAAGCTTCCCCTTCTTTCTTTAAGATGAGGATTTCCCTGGCAACTTATTCCTGCAAGTGACCAGATCATTGTGTTTTACATCCCTTGTGAAAGACAATTCTCCTCAGCACATACAGTGACCACAGTCCATGCTCGGGCCTCAAACTGCATTGTTGGAAAGCATGGTGCATGTTGAATTGCAAAATTTATTTTTCTTGCATTGCCAGTATTAGACTGTTCCTTAAGCTGATCACTATCAGCCTGATGTGGCATGCATGCAGGTTTCTATGAATTTATCTTTTCAAGATGTAAAGCTGTGAAAATAGGACCTCTGATAAATTGAAAGTGGAAATTTCAGAATTATTTAAGAAGTGGATTTTTAAAGTCCTCTAGTCTGGTACCCACGTTAGCAAATTCTTTTCACTTGACTGGCATTTTAAAACAAGGTTTGAGCTGTCTGTAGCAAATATAGAAGAGCAAGATGCTGAATACTGCCTTGTTTGCATTTTCCATTTTGATGCTAGCTACTTAATTGGAAAGCAAAACTTTCTTCTGTTAAGAGAATTGGTTAAACAATGTTTGGAAATTTTTTTTTGTGGAAACCATTCTGTGTACAGGTATACTTTTGAAAAAACTCTGTATTATGAAAATGATAGTCAATAAATGTATTCGTAACTATAAAGGAATAGTTCATTGATAATTATGTGAAAAGATACAATTAGCTTCTTAGCAGAGGCTACAAAGCTTGCAGATGTTAACCTGAAACATCAAATTACCTCTACAGAGAGAGATCAAGCACCGCTCACGCTGATACTCTTGAGGAGTTTAAGAATAAACAGTTGTCTTCAGAATGTGGCCGTGACCTTGAACATCTACTGAGCTGCACTTTTTTTAGCTTAGGCCAATGATTAACTTTGCTAATGGCTATATATCAAATTCACCATTGTTTGTGTATCTGGCACTGAAACAAGCCATGTCTGCCTTTTGTGTGGATGATGTGGTATTAATTTCAAGGAAACCCTTTGTATAAATTGTTTCCTTTGAAAAGTTATGTTTTTGTGCAAGTCCTAATTACTTCTAATTTACCTCGTTTGTCTTTTGACTCTCTAACTTCAGGTTAGCACTACTATAGGCAGAACATATTTCTTCTTGGTATGTGTTGTTCTTTTCTCTTGTTCTTTATTTAAAAGAGGATGATGAATTCTCTTATTCTGCTCCCTTACAATCAGTCTTCTATGACAGATCCCCATGGAGCAGAGGAAGCTACACCCTGAAATAGTCATATGTAGGGATCTGAAGTCATCTGTGCAGCTTTGCCTCAGAAGGGAGGTTTGTGAAGGCACAACACTGTAATTTCTGGCCTCAGCACCATAGGGAACCCAGCAGAGATCTGCCCACAGCACACATGGAAGCAAGGCGTCTTCAAATTCCTCTAAGTCTCTGCTGGGTTAGCCCTGGACAGTCTGTGGCAATTTTATCAGGCTTCTGACAGAATAAGAGTCGTGCTGGGCTTTTTTTCAGGCAGAAAGGGGAAGCAGCCCTTAACTGCATTAAGCCTGGTGGAAATAGTCCAAGCTGAGGGGAACTTACAGTCCTTGGCTTAAATTCAGGATACTGTTGTGTGCTGTGAGACAATCCTACAGACCCTGTAGAAGACAAATGCTGCTTAGAAGTGTTTCATCAGGTATTTAATGGAGAAAGAGCCCTTCATTAAGGTTTGCACATTCCAATGGAATTGAAAAAGTCAGATTCTGCCTTAAGTGATGTAAATACTGACTGAGAGCAGAAATTTCTCTCAAGTTATACACAATTCAGGTGTACAACTGTTAGGAGATGGTGAAAGGCTGGAGTTTTCTTAGTCAGCAGTGGGAATATACATGTGAAAGTCATATATATATTAGTAAGTTAGGTATGTGTATGGGTATTTGCCTTCCTTCTGTAAATGAAGGTTCTAACAGTTTGACACTTCTGCACAGTTCTTAAATGTCTCAAATGCAGCAGAGACTATTAATTATTTTGTGAATGGGGTTATCATTGCAGGGTGAAAAAGAGAGAGGGTATTCAGAGGCTCTACCTTGATTCCTTCTTGTTGGGTTCTCTAAAAACAAAAAGTCATTCACACTCTAAAAAGAAGAAAAAAAGTCGCACCCAATGCTTAAATATTAAATTGTTTGATTCTCTTAAAATCAAATGAGAAGTAAGTTCATTCCAAACAGGAGCTTTTTCCAAGTTTTCCAGTTACGTGATAGTGACAGCAGGAAAATTGATATATAACACACATTTACTCTTCTCTGCTTTTAATCTTCCCTGTATGTACATGTGTTATACTGTCTTTAAAAGATCTATGGAGTTCTCATACCAGTGATTTTAGCTGTTCTTCAGTGATGTTTTGCAGGAGCAAATGGGCACACAATTATGCTAATTTTCTGCCTTTGAGATCATGAAAGTTGAGCAGGTGCTTATTGATGCTGTTTTTTCACAGGTAATTTTGAAATTATTTGATTTTTCTGTTGAAATATAAGGACTTAAAAGCTATAACTCAGAACAGTATAGTTAATGAGGAGATCATATTTGATTATATAAAAATTGATTAAAAGATAAAACCAGCTTGTGGTCTACTTTTTTCTTCACTTTTTCATCAAGAAAGTAAGACCAATATTATAGATAAGCTCTCCTGCAAACCTTTGAAATGTCTACCCCAGCCTTTCCTTCAAAGGAAGAAAACCTGTACATTTTCCTAAAGCTAAGTTACCTACTTCAGAGTGTGCAGCTGCAGTGATTGCAAATCCAGTAGTATGAATAGTTATGAATCTGTTATTTTGCTGTTCTTTCTCCAGTTTGATTAGAAGGATTCATGTCATTTACTGTACCACCTAAAGACCTAAGGACATTGGCCATTTAAAAAATACCCCTATTTAGAGTTGGTTTAGTGAATACATGCATATTAGGCACATTTAAATAATTGTGACTTTTTTCCATCTGTCTTTTGCCCTTCTAGACATTGTACTATATTAAAGGTACAGCTGTTTCATGCCTCCCCTTTCCTTGATAGGTGAAAGTATTTTAGAATAGCTTTTGCAGGCACACCTGTGGTGGTTCTGCTGAGTGTCAGTGTGGCAGGAGACGTGTGAGCTGCTGTCCAAAATGCACTGTGTCTTAGTGTGGCTTTCTGCTCCCAGCAGGGTTTTGTTTTAGTGTGAGCCCTGCACCGAGGTTGTGGCAGTGACACTTTAGGAGGAGATCTCTGGGAAGCATTTGGATCAGAGTTTGTGCATGTCTGGTAGCTGAATAAAGTGAGACCAAAGCTACAGAAAAGCTTAGGCAGAGGTTTTGAGTTTCCTGCAGGCAAATCTAGCGCAAGATTTAGAGAGCAGTCCATGAAGAAGAAAGATCTACACCTCCTCTGTCTTGTCTGACACTTCAAATTAAAGTCTGGGTGAAGACTTTATTTGGGCCTTCAGAAATCTGGAGCTTGAGTTCTTACATTGGTGACAGCAGTCTTGTTCTTAAACCCAGATGCTATTCAAGCACAGGCAGTGAGAACACGCTAAGAACAATCTCTGACACCTGAAATTACCAGGTTCAGAATTATCCTTACCAACAGAACAAAAGAAGACCAAGTGTTTTGAGATCAGAGGAGAGTAATAATGTTCTCTGACTGATGAGAAGTTCACTGCCTTGTGAGAAGTAAAGCAACTCAAAAAGTATAATGAGTCCTTGCAAATGTATTTTGAATTACAGTGCTTATACTCCACAGAGCTTATGTTGAGCAGTAGAAGAAACTATTTTGCTTGGAACAAGGTAGAGTCATCTGCAGTGGAGTGCAAATGGGATCAAATGAAGAGAAGGAGAAATTAGGCTGCACGTCAGGCAATCTGAACTAAAAGAATTATTTGACTGGGAAAGTGCTTCCCAAGGGAAATAATAAAAGCCACATTATTTGGGACACCTAAAATTAGACTTCAGAAAGCACTTAAAAAAAAAAAAAAAGTACAACCTTGCTTTGGTAGAGAGGTGGACTAGAAAAGGCAGGGTTTGGGGTTTTCTTATTTTTTTTTTTCAATAAATTCGACAATTGTTGAGATTGATTCTGTTCTGTGATGTTTAAGTCAAGGTAAGATTTACATTGCTTCTTGCCTTGAGAAACTGAGGTTAAACATATAGGCTTCTCCCCTCCACCTATTTCCAGTCTTTTAAACTGTATTTTTTTATTTCTGTTCCTCAGGGATAGTTCAGACTCCTCTCTTCCAATCATGGGTATGTATATTTAGGGGAGTGGAGGAAGGGCACATGTGCCTTAAGGATCCTTTGTAGCATTTCCTTCTTGCCTGGCTCTTACCCGACACTAGAACTGATCAATATGATACTCCTTTTTTTTTGTTTTGTTTTAAATTAAGAATTTATTTAGATTATTATGTGAAAATTCATAAACTCAGCATGTTCTGAAGTTATTGTGTGAAGTTACTGACCATGGTTTATATATATATATATATATAGTATGATGAGAGGAGAGGTGAATGAAATACAGCCTTTAACCAAGGAACAGAGGCCTCCAAGTAATGTGTGTTGATATATTGAAAGTGTTACAGCCTTTTCCATAATTTTATTTCAATACAGTCCACGTGATGTTGCTGCAGTAATACAGAAGAGGTTATCGTAGCCAATCCTACATATTAAAAAGTGTAGATCGTGCAGTTATGACTAAATGTTAAGAGCCAAATGTTTTTTGTTGTAAGTTAGCTTGAAGATTCCTGCCTTTATCAGCATACATTGTCTGCTTGTGAGACGGCAGCGCT
Source organism: Thryothorus ludovicianus (assembly GCA_013397245.1). Taxonomy (NCBI): domain Eukaryota; kingdom Metazoa; phylum Chordata; class Aves; order Passeriformes; family Certhiidae; genus Thryothorus; species Thryothorus ludovicianus. The sequence continues at coordinate 1,193,715 of VZTB01008810.1, forward strand.
CCTTTCAAAGCCCACTTGAACAAATAGAGCCTCTATGTGGAAAATGGTTCTTCCTTGTGCAGGCATCACCTTGTAATACTGCTGGTATTAAAAACATGAGTTCTAGTGTTTACACAAAAGAATGGCAAGGTCAGGACATCGAGCCTCTCAATTTGTGGTAAGAGACAAAAGAAGGCACATCAGCAGGATTTTCTGAAAGATGATTCATTTGTAGAGGGTTTGAAACAGCATGGGAGGAAAGCTGTATGCTGTCTCCAGTCTTTCATTCAAGAGCTGTGTGTTATAGACCCACAGAATGCATTTTTCCCTGATGCCACTGGACAGGAGGATATGGGAGCAAAATACATCCTCTGCACTGAATTTTGGGTTGTAGATGGTCACACAGTTTCTAGTCCTTGAATTTAGCCCGCATCATTTGGAGGAACAGGTGCTGTGGCAGGAGCCAGTGGAGAGGCAGCTAGAAAAGTCATCTGATGGCATTTCAGACTGTGACTTTTAAATAGCAGGAGCTAATTCCCATTTTCTTCCTTCCAATGCTGCTTGCCTCCAATGTGCTCTACCTCCTGCTGCCATTCATGTGGTCTGCCGCAGGAACGTGGGTTGTATTTTTTTTTCCTAATTTGACTAAGAGCATATTTCCCATTCTAAATCCTTAATGAAGACAAAAGGCCTGTATTGCAGGGTAGGAAGATACTAACCCGAAACATATTATTAGCTGTGAAGACTCATTCTCCTTATGTCCATGTTTTTGAATGGCTTAATTGAGGAAAAGAGATAGCTTCTGATAATGGGTTTTTGAATAGGGCAACAATGAGGGTGGAATGGTGGAGATGCTGGGATGCCAGTTCACTTGGAAAGCTTCATTAAGAGATTATTAAAGTGATTGTAACTGATTCTGTTACAGATCAGGGTGCTTTGATAGGCCAGCCCTTTGAATAGCAATCTCTCGAGGGAAAAAGTGAGTGTTTCAGAGGCTCTGCACATGTAATTTTTGACCTATCTCCCATTAAGTATTTTACAAGATAGAAAAGGAGGAAAATACTCAGGTATTATCAGGATATTGTTATGTACGCTAGGTAGGAAGTGAACAAGTCTGCATGTGCGTTTTCATTTCACTGCCTCTTCCAATCTAACCCTCTAGCCAGATATTTTACTCAAGACTGTAATTGCCTCATTTCTATGTTGTCTTTTCTCCTGAACTTTTCCAGATTTAACTGTCGTGCCTCCTCCCTACACAGATGATTCTGGAAAGGAATGGAGTGACTGCTTTTAAAAATGAAGGGAGAAGCAAGGGGAATAGGGTCTGGGAATTGTGGTCTTTTCAATTTAACATCCATTTCTAGTAAAACATGAAAATGTGAAAAATGTTTTTAAGACCTTTCAGGAGTCAGGGAAACAAATTGTGACCTAGAGAGATGTGTAAAGAATAAATGTGAAAAACCAATGTAATTTCTTGTTATGATAAAGTCCTGCAGAAAGAAAAGACAAAGCATATGACATATTTTGTGTTATTGTAGGGCTTTTGACACAGTTTCATATGATGTTGTGAAGAGTCTCAGAAAATAATTGTGACATGATGGATGTTGAACAAGATGTAAAACTAGATGTGTTCAGGGCATTTATCCAAGTGTCACTATCAAAAGAAGATTTCAAGTATGGCTTGCAAGAGGGCTCTCTTTGGCACTGCTTAGTACTTTCATTTGCAACTTTATTTAAGAACTACAGGAGTTTCTTGTTAACTTTAATGATGACTGAGTCATGCAGAGGGCTGGGTTAGGTATGAACATCAGTGAGTGATGCACTGTCATTCTGCAAAAGATTTTTATTTTAAAAAGTGCATAGCTTTTGTTGGAAAATATGTGCCCTTTTGTCAGTGTATTACTAAAAAATTGTGAAAATTAACATTTAAAAATGGCAGGAAAACCACTTGACTTTAACACTTGATGTCTTATCATTGGTATGATATTATTTGGTAATAAAAGCATTACTTTTTAGAATTATTTCTTTATGTATTATTAAATCATAATAATACATATGGGGGTAATACAAGAGGGGTTTTTTTCCTCTTTTTTTTTTTCTTTAAACATTGAATAAGTCCACTGAACCTTAAAAAGTCCCTTACTCTCTCCTTGGAGAAGCAAACCTCTGGCTTAAAGTCAACAGAGTTTTTGTCCCAGCAGGAGTGTCTACATTTGGTCGACTGTGATTTGTTCTCTGCAGGATTGCATTTCAGGGCTGTGGGCTAGGTTAAGACAAGATGTAATTGTTGGACAGGCTAGCATCTATGCATTTGGTACTCATGGCACTGGTCCAGATCCATGAGCTTGCTCTTCAGATGTGTGTTGTCATCATAACTGTAATGAGGCTGTCCGTACTGTACTTTTGGAAGCAGTGCATATAAAAGTCTTCAGTCTGCTGAGAGCTACGTATTTGGCCGATCTTCAGCTTGCAGTGAATAAACACATTCCTCTCTGTTTTTTCTTTTTATTCTTCCACTTTTCCTTCTCCTCCCTTCCTTGTCCTCAAGGACATAGACTTTGGCTATACTTTCACAGCTGCGTGAAGCTAGAAATCCGAGCGGATGCCTGTGCCACCGCCACCGCCGCCACCTCCTATATCACCACCTCCACCACCTTCTGGAGGGCCCCCTCCACCACCACCTTCTGGAGGGCCCCCACCACCACCACCACTGGTAAGACTGACTTTTCATTTCTATGAGTGAAAGCTTAGCTGTAGTAGCCAGCTCGGAGCCCACAGGATTTTGGCATGGATGTTCATAGCAAATATCTGGGGCAGATGTTTGTTTTGCTGGCACTGGTTCTCCTGTGTTCATTACAGCAGTGGTCTCCAAAGTGGGGTGTGTGAGATGATCCATTGATGTGTGGGATGAAAATACTGGAACTTCAGTCATACATGTGTATACTTTATAAATGAACCTATGTATATTGAGGTGCATGCTCAGAAATTTTGTTACTAATAGGAGTGCATGATCAAAAGGTTTTGAGATGATTAGAGTGCATGTGGTAAGAATTTAGCATTTGTGTATACTTTTCCAGCCACAGAGAATTCATTTTTGTATTGGTAATGTACAGATGGTAAGTATTAATTTCTTCATCCTTTTTCTTACAGCTCCTCTTAAGACTCACAGTGTTCAGCTGTACATTTTGCCCTTTCTAGCACACGGTGTCTTCCTGGGGGTAGAGCACAATATTCTTTTGTACATCTGCAGGAACAATTACAGCTTGTAACAGATCATTACTGTGTGTGTCATGAAGTAGAACATGTGCCTTGCCAGCATGTTTGCAATAAGAGGAGGCTGCTCTGGGTGAACTTTCAGGGTATTACATTTTCATACCTTCACTATCAATTATTGTACCTGTGGTAAAGCCTATTTAAGTAATTCCTTGAATTCTGTTATCAGTTGGTCATAACCTGTTTCTGCACTGAAATTCTTAGACTTTTTTTGAAAAGTGGAACCTGGCATAGTTGTGTTCAAGTTATGAAATCTCTCCTGACTTATTTTCACGTTTTTCTGTCACTGCTGTGTTTATTTGCAGAGTAAATTAGTCTCAGTAGCAAAATAGTACATGGTACTTCATATGTATTCAAATGTACTTCAGGTTTATTTTTTTGGTAAGAACTACATTTCTCCCTTGCATTCCCTGGCATCTCTGCTTGTTTTGTTCCCGGAAAGTTGGTTGATTGTGTTTGGTATTGTTCATAATGTTCTTACTTTATCTTTTTTTTCCAGAAGGAAATTTCCTTGCAAGTTTCTCTCTGCTACTTTACAGGCTAAATCATTTTGTAAAACTCCCCATGAGTTGTGAAGATGAAGAGGAGGAGGATAAAGACAGCAAATGAAATAAGCAGTGTTTGATTCTTTTCAGCACTCAGTTTCGACTTTGGCACCATGAGCAGTGTTTCCAATTAGCAATTCTTCTGGGCTGGTACACAACCTATACTTAGATGCTGAAATAAGTGGGCTGCATATTGTGAGCAGCTTAATGCTCACAACTGCAATTAAAGTCAACAGAAGCTACAAATGTTCTTATCCTAATAAATTTAGATCAGTAAAGTATCTGGAGACATTTTTAGACTCCTCTAACATACGCCCATTGTAAATGACTTGAGAAAGCTAAAAGGACCCCTAAGGATCATTATGAACAAGTTTAGGACTTTTTGTTTCCCCTTCCTTTTTCTGATGACTAAAGCCACTACCACGGTAGGGTTTTGATACAAGGCTTGTTTTCATATTGAAGTTGGATTGTTCTGTTTCAAATGAGGTGATCTCTGTGCAAGATAGGCAGAATTTAGAGTCAGCTCAATCTTGGTGACACAATACATGCTAGATGTGTTTCTAGCTATGTCTGATATTTAAGCCTTGCATTTAATAAGTCTTGATACTAAAAAGAGTGTAAGAATCAAAACAAATAATTAATAAAGTAGCATAGCAGGACATTTTTTTTCTGCAAAACTACTTTTCCCTGTCAAAACTGAATGAGAGACAGGATCAGGAATTTGACTGCTGAGTTCAGCAGAAGCACAGAGTAAGATGCAGATCTCCAGCTACTGCCAGGTTACAGAGTAAAATATTATAGTTGGGGAGTCTGCACAAACTTGCTACAGACCCTATTTTGTCTTACTAGAAGGCCCTTTTCTAGAAGTTGGCATTTGTCTTTTACAGTTGCTAAACAGCCTAGTTGTTGTTACAGCTGCTAGATCTACAGCTGGGGGATGGAAGAAGGAAAAATTTTAACAGGCATATAGCTTTAAGGAAAACCTTCAAGGCAAATAAGTTATTATTTGGCCAACAGCTGGGAATGTTCCAAAGTAAACAGCACAGTGATTTTTATTATACTGGTATGATTAAACCAGAGTAAGATTTGCATGTTAGCAGTTAAAAGTTAGTTTTTAATTTTGTTATTGATATGGAGGTGAGCCAGTAGTTTAACTTACGTGATTAATGTTAAAAGAAGAAAGTCTGTGTGTAGGTGTCTGTTGTTTTTCATGATGCTGTTATAGGGGTACCATAGACTTGGTTTGCTTTTCTAGTTATAGATGAGAACTGTACATTCCTATTGCTTCCATTATCAAGAGATTTTTAGCAGAAGTACTCACCACATTACCTTTTTCTCTGCACATTTTCTTTGCGAATATTGTGAGCATTGATCCCAAATAATTTTTACTTCATGGAAACTCTTATCACTGTTGACATACCAGTTTTTTCCTCCTGTTAACTCCTTAGGGCAGAAGAAAGTTCTTTCCAAGTGTTTTTTGACCTTGTTCCTATTTTTTTCTAAGACTTTTGGACTTGCTGATAGTTTATAAGTACTTGTGCTGAATTTTGTTCACCAAAGTTGTTACAAGACAATACAAAGTGATTTGGAGATGGTATTTAAGACATACTAGGAGCCACCTGTGCCCAACAGCTGAAAAGCTACCGACTGTTGGAGCAAATTTAAAAGGAAACAAATTCCTGGATTTCTCAGGAAGGAATGGTGGGGTGTCTGCTGTAGCAGATGTAGGTGGCTGAGTCAAAATGTAAATATAGCTAATTAGATTAATTGAGCATGTCTTCAAATGCTTGCTGTCTGGGGGTCATAGAGGTGAGAGGGGTGAGTAGGCAGCATAAAACTGTGCTGTGATGTATTTTCTGGCACTGGCTTACAGAATTCAGTCCTCTTCTTGTTCCCTTTTCCTCTACACCTTAACAAAGCACACTTAGGTGGCATAGGGTGTTTGTACTAAAACTCTTTTAATTTATGGGCTTGTCATGTAAGGTGGGTTTTTCTAATAGAGTTTTTGTTGGTGGTCTTGAAGAAGAGGGTGGTAGGTTTGGGGTTTTTTAAAGCTTTCTACTCATGAAAAACTTCATTTTATTGCCCCTGTATTTTTTTTACCAACTCTTGCCTTTAAGTTGGGCGTATGAGGCAACCAGGTTAGCTTTGGTTTGTCATATTTTCTGGAGTAGGTGTCACTGCTGAGACTGATTAAAATTTTTCTCTACTTAATTTCCCAAGAAAAGGATCAAGAGAGAATTTTGCTTTGATAAACCCTGTTCACTTATTACCTGCAGTGAAGGCTGCTTACTGCTGTGTAGCCTCTGTATATATGAATTTGTAATGCTAAGATCAGTCATCACCTATTAAAATGTTAATATTGGAGGAAGTGTGGATGTGTAGTAGCCCTGCTGGGTTGTGCCTTACTCAGAGATGTTTGTTTAATGATTCATATGTTTGTGGAGTTTAAGAAAATACTTCTGTTCTCTTTAGAATTGTTATGATTAAAGTCTTAGCATAGAAATTAACCCTGAAAATCACAATGGATCAGATGATTAAAGCTCATAAAGTAGGACCAGGTGTTTATTTCCTGCCTTGTGGCACACTAGAAACTAGGATAGCAGGAGGAGAAAGTAGTATGCTTACTCTGGTGATAGAAATGTGAAACTAGAAACTATGATGAATACTAGACTAGCATGTAGATTAATCTTAATGATTACCTCATTCTTATTTAGTTAAAATTAAAAAAAAAATAGAATCAGAATTCCTGTTGTAGATAAACCTGTCAGTGTTTACCAAGTTGGTTATTCTCTACTTATTTTCTAATCTTGTAATAGAAAACTCAGAAAAGCAATTCCTCATGATATAATGCTGTGATAAACACATAATTTACACAGAAAAAGGATTTCCAAGGTTCAGGAAAACATCACCTGATAGTTTTCCTTGGGAGATGTTTTTTTTACCCCTCCTTCATGTAAGTTGTTAGATTGAAAACCTTGCTGAGCTGTTTTCTTCAGCCTTCTCAAGAAATTCAGAGCTACAGCGTTCATCTGAAATTGTGTGGGAGTTGGTTTTGCTCCTATGACATTTAGCATTACTGTTTCTTGGAAAGAGAACAAACAACATATGTAAAACATCTTGGCTGAGGATAATGATGATTTATGGTATTTTGATTTGGTCTTACCAAATATAGTATGAGTGAATATGTGCATATGAGCACTCATATGCTTGTTAATTATTTCTCAATAATAATTTCTCAAGTTTTTATTCAGATCCCTAGACATGCAAGTGTAATGCTAGAAGAACAGAATCATTCATGTGCCAATTGCAAAATACGTATTAATGTGTTTATTAAAATTTGATCTGAGCTGTAAGGTCATATTTTGTACTTTGTCATGCAGTCTCTAGGCCAGGAGATACTAAAGCATAATATTTATTGCTGATAGGTAAAACACACTGGAGTGAGAGAAAGTGCAGGCTTGGTAATCTTGTTGGTGACTACCTGATCATATAGACTGTGCTAAGGGCTGGACAAAGCAAAGCTGAAATTTTTGAGTGCTTTGTTCCAGACAAAATAAAGGATACTGATTTATAGTGTTCTAATAATATATCAAATCTCACACTAGTCTGCTTTCATAAAGAAGTGAGAGGCAATAATGTAGAAAAAAGAATGTTGTGTCTTTGTGTGGTTTGACTTAATTTTCAGCTGTTGGAAAACTAAGGTTGCAGAGCTATGGCATCTCAAAGTGTTGCTGCTGTAGCCTTCTACTCTTGTGGTCAACAAATACAGAAAGAGTATGTGGGAGCTGTGAAAGATAAGGGAGATGAAAACAAATACTAGGCTGGCATTGCCCTGTTTCATCTGGACTGGTACAGGGGCAAGGACTGCATATAGTTCCTAGGTAATAAACTTCTTAAATGCTTCACTTGAGAATTCTTATGTCCCCGTTTTAAATGTATTTAGATAGTGAGTTCTGTTTTGCAGTTTTCTTCATAATGTCATGTGTTCTACATGTCTGAATGGAATGGAACACATTTTGGAATTCAAAGTCCCATGACTGTCTTTGCATTAATGAAAGGAAAGGGAAAACTCTTACATAAACAAGAAAATCTGAGAGTCTTGCATACAATGAAAATGTCAAACAGTACAAGGCTCAAAACATTGCCATGGGAGCTGGTGACACTAGCACTGTTTATTCTCTCTGTCTATCATAGCAGAGTCCCCAGAATGACAAGAGATACCATGAGTAGCGGCAGCAAAAATTTCAGAATGTAACAACCCATACACATCACAATTTAATCCCTCTCTAAGAACACTAGGCTATTTCCACTGCCCAGATACCTGTGCAGAAGCTACTGATCATTCTGAAATGCCTTTTAGCATCCACACAAAATTATGGTTAACCCAAGAGAGAATAATGAGAAATTAGCATTTCCTGCACTCTCACCTTCCAGCCATTCAGAGAAATCCTACTCAAGCATTGCTATAATTTTGAGTTCTCTCTTAATTGAAAGGCTAGAAGTATAATATTAATTGACAGATGGAATTTAATATGTAGCAACTGGATACACTAGAGATGGGATACTGAATTTTGAGGGCATTATTACTTTGTGATTAGAATGGTAAATTAACCTGTTAGTTGTCTGCAGCTAGGCTGCTTCTGGTACCTGGGCTCAATCATTTACAGCTGGTGACTCTACTCTGTAATTTCCATACTTGTATATTATACTGATGGAAAACAAGGAGAAAGAATGCTGTTTGACAATTTCATTGCAATTCCAACCCCTCAGATTTTCCTGTTTAGGTAAGAGTTTTCCCATTCTTTTCATTGATGCAGAGGCAATCATGGGACTTTGAATTTCAAAACTTTAGAAATGAAATGATCAATCTGAAATTATTTTTTGAAGCCAGTCTTAGGGTATTTTTGGTATTTGACTTGCGATCTTTCTGGACTGCTCAGAAACACTTTTAGAGTAGTTTAAATTTTATACTGCCTCCATTTTGGTGGCTTGTTTTCTTTTAGTATAAGAAGAGTCATAATTTACATTTAAAATGTGGGTGTCAGAAAGTTAAATACCTACAGAAGAACTCAGCAGGTATAAATGATCCTACTTATTCTGTTGCATTTTTTGTATTCAGGTACAGAAATCGAGCAGCCCACACTGGAAAACCTGAAGTACGCCCTAGTGAATAAGCCCACTGCTCCATTTGAGGCAGGAGCAGTTGAACCCTTTAGTATACAAGATTTTATATTATCTGATACAGTGATGTTAGCATAAGGTACAGAAGGTTTCTTGGGTGCAGTGGCATTAATTTCTGGTGGTGTTCAAAATGAGCACTGGGAACATAGATTTAGAAGAAAGATTTGCTCTTGCTATGCTGGTTTTTGTGTTCTGTTCCCTGCCATTGTGTGCGCTGGTAGCTTCAAGCAAGTGCAGAGCAGGCACCAGGCTCTGCCAACAGTGAAAGGCCTCACTGTTTGGGACTAAAGCCAGGACTAGGCGGTGGCTCTAGTGCCACAAGAGATCCGTAACAACTTTTGCACTACTTCCCTAGCTGGGAGCTGAGAAACAAGGCTGGTGTAGATGCAGCCTATCTAAGTACACACATTGCTCGATGACCTTTTCAACCTTTTCAGGCTTCAGACTGCAGAACTTTGTGCGATGGAGACTGAGATCATGGTTAATCAGTACTGAGCTGGGTGTAGGTGGAATTGTCAAGTGCTGACCCTGTCTTTCTCTTGAAACAATGATTTTATTAGCTGCCAGGAAACTATTTGGCAGGTTCCTTCGTGTGGGTTCCCTTAGAAAAGTTGACTGGAGAGTGACTCCTTGCATGGGAAGTATTTGAAGATCATCTTGCTAGAAGGCTGAGAGAGTGCCATGTTTTCCCAGGCAGACCAAGTGCCAAGAATTAATTAGTTTTGTCCTATGCTACACAGCAGAAACACAAAAAGTGGCTCTGATCTTGCAAATGACTGTGCAGGTGGAGTCTTGTACTGTGATGAGATCTCCCATAATTAAAATTAAAATCAGAGGTCATAATTATAATAACTATAATTTAAATTAGAGGTCAGAGCTCTCTTGTGACCATAACCAAAACTGTCAGGTACCAGATCTCCCAAGCTTCTTTAGAAACAAGCTATTAAAAATATTTTAAAAAAAGACAACATCTACTTTGTTGTTGAGACTTGTTGGAGTATTCCTTAAACAGGAAGGGGGGATTATTTTATTTTATATTTGACAGTGCATTAATGAAACCACACCTGATGCATATGTAATGAAAACACAAGAAGGATGGCAATGTTTTTCTCTGTAGTACTCTGTTTTGTGCTGGAAACTAGGTTTATTATTTTAATAAGTTCCTTCTTTGTTGTTGCTACTGCTTTTTTTGGCACATTCCTGCTGAAGACTTTAGCTGCTGGTTTGAGAATTCTTTATAAAAGCAATGCTCTTGCCTGCTGGGCAAACTGTTTCTGCTGCAAAAGCAAAATCATTAATTCCTGACATTATTCTAAACTAGTGGATTGATCTTGGAATCAAGTTCCAAATTCCTCTGGGTTTTCAGATTTCATGCTGAGCTACAAGTGGATAGATTACTTTTATAATCCTGTGCTATGTCAAGCAAGATATGCTGGTCAGCTGAAGTGAGATTTCTGGTCATCTTCCATGTTTTACTTTGTTCCGAAACCACCTCATTCTTAATAAAAAGTTATGACATTGTAGTTTATTAGACTGTTCTGGCATCTTACTGGCAATACTACTTCTGTCAGTTCTGCTTTTGAAAGACAAAAATTCAGCTTTGAAGAGCTGAATTCATTTAAATACTTTGGCCCTGATGATTACAGGAATCTCCTTAAGGAACACTTGTGGTTAAGTGGAAGGAAGCTACAGAGTAAGTTGCTTGCAAGCAGGTCTCCCCTGTCCTTTGTCCACTCTTTTATCATCAGTGGTCCCAGAAGGGTATTTTAACAGCCTCATACCCTTTGAGGCCCCTTGCTCAACCCTTCCAGGTTGTTGTGAGCACCAACCCAATGCCTGGCTTTCCTTCAGAGGAGTAGGAGATTTATGGCTGGATGGGAACCCAGTCATCATCTCTCCCCTCATGCTCCCCTACTTGGAAAGTCTTGTGGTGCCATATGGGTGGCAAGAACACTCATCATCCTTCCTCAGATGGTTTACCAGCCACAAACAAGCTGTGTTTTTCTCTCATATTCTCAGCTATCTCTGACATGACGCACATACTGCACTAGGCAGCTAGCTTCACCTTTTTTGTCCTCTTTCCTGAAAAATCTGTTGTTGTTTACACCACAATTTCAGTTATTGTTAATATGGGAATAATATTTGGAAAATTTTTTTATATTTCCAGTGGTTTCTGCTCTTTATTGATGCTTTATACATCCTTTATTTAAGTTTAGATGTTTTAGTTGTCTCTCATTATTGACAAACATTTTCTTTGAGCAGACCTGGCACATTACTGACTGCATTGCCTCCACAGCTCTTGCTTGTTTTGCCCTACCTGCTGTTTTAAATGCTGGTTTTAATTGTCCATTGCCATGTTTGTGAGCTTTTTCTCTTGCATTTTTAGTTTAAGTTGGGTCTCTGAATCATGACAGATTGGATGCCAGAGGAGGTCAGGACTGGCTCAGGAAATCTTTTTTTTTTCCCCTGTAAATATTTGTCTCTGTGATCAAATATCCTTTATCCTAGAGCTCCCTGCTCAATCTTTATCTTGCTGCACTGTCTTTCCCTTCCTTAAAAGCCAAACCTAAGATGTTTCATGCTGCAGTGGTGAAAATCCCTTGTCTCAGCCTGGATCTGTGCAGGTTTGGCTAAGCATGGCAGAGAAAAATAACGCAGAGCATCCTCCAACTCTTTTTTCACTAAAATATATGCTGCTTATTCCTTCTGCCAGTACCTGTGCTTGATCTCTGCATTGAATCTGGGGGATTTTTTCTACAGGAGGAAAAAGTGGTAATGGGAGAGAGGAAGGTTAATTGCCACCAGATTGATAGAAATAATTTATATTGTCAGCAAACGAGAGAGCTCTCCTTCTGCCCATAATGAAATTCTGATGTCAAATGTATTGATTGGTCTTTAATTTTATCATTATGTGTCTCACAAAATAATTAGGGAAAAGCTAAATATATTTTGACTTTTTAGTTCTTTATCTAATTCAGATAAATAAATAATTTTCTACACAGGGTCTTCCCAGTGTTTCCTCCAAAATGTGACCAAGAGAAGGAATCTACTGTGATGATACAATTCATTGTACATTAGGAGTGTAAATACTCAATACTGTTAAGTTCTCTGAGTAAAAGCATGTAGTGCCTTTGGATAGAATAATGTTTTATTTTATCTTACTTATAGCTCCTATCTAATTTAGAGTTTTAATACTGGGTCATCTTTTCACATCACCTGATGGCTTTACTATGAAAGGGCCCATGACTGCCTGGCTATTGGGTTATCCAGAAGGCTTGAGGTACATTTTTCCTGCAGCTGTCCTGTTTACGTAGATCTGTATTACCCTGAAGTAATTTACAAATACATCAAAGAGCATATTTAAAATCACAGTAAATACAAGCCATTTATGGGACAGTATGTATGAACTGGAACTACCTGTCCAGAGTCCAGAAGATTTCCCCTTTTCTCTGTGCAGGGGTACTCTTTAAAATCTGAAGGTTATAATCAATATTAATATAACTTTTTTTCACATGGCTGGTGCCTTCTACATTTACATCAATTTAGTATCTGAGCACGTATATCTCTTAAATATTTTAAGTATCATAGGAGCCCAGAGGGGAGGTCGATGCTCCCATCTGTCTTGCAGGATGTAAAGTGACATTCTGAAGGTGATGCAGATATCACAGCAGAGTGGACCCAGAAACGGAGCTCATTGCCATGTATTTCAGTCAGTTTTCCCTAGAAAAAAATCTCTCAGTTCTTAATTTATCTGAGACAACTCAATTTAGGTTGTTAAGATTGTGATTATTCAGGGTCAGACCTGGAGTGGTCCATGTATAGAAAGCGTAAAAATAGAGAGTTGTTCTAAACTAAACAATCCACTTTCATGGAACTCCTAACTGGAAGAAGCTGTTACAAACCACTGGCTGTGCCCCTCCACCACTGGGTACTGCACACCACCAAGCAGCTCTGCACAGGACCTGGTGACTTGTGCTTCACAAAAAGCACTTCTGCCAGGGAGGATCCAGCCTTGATCTGAAGTATTATCAGGATATTGATAATCTGCTGCTGTCTGCAGCTTGTCTGTTTGCATCTCACATTAATTCACCAAATGCCTGTCTCTCACCAGTACAGGTTGTCATGTGCAGGCAGACCACCCCTCAGACAGACTTCAGGGCTGACAGTCCAAATGGAGCTGCTGAAATCTGAGCTGTTGCCTCCACTGTTTTGAACACTGCTTTGGCTCTTTCTTTTGCACCTCCAGCTTTCCACAATGTAATTTTAAAAATCTGGAGACCAGAACTCAGCTTGTGATTCCATTTTTGCTCACACTGTTTTTTCTGAAAGGATGAGATATATTGCAGGAGTGTACTATCCCTCCTTGCTGTACTTGCTAATTCAGGCTTGCTGCTGGAGCCCCCTTCCAGGTCTAGGCTTGTGGGACTTGGAATGCAGGCTTTAGTTTCAGAGATATGACCATTATTTGTAATCCAGTTGCTTTCAGTTTTACATTTGACATTTTTATCTTGTGCATTTTTTTCCTCCTTTCCCCCTTCCACCTCAGCAGTGGGAGAAGCATGTTTTGGTTTGTTTTTCTTTTCAAATGGCCTCAAACTGCAGTGATATTTAGATTTCTCTCTATGTTCATGCTGTCCTCATTCAAATCTCCACTAGTCTAAGTTACCAGCTTCAAATTCTGAAATGTTTGTTTCCAGCATTGATGATTCGCAGTCTGAAACATCACTCTAAAAAAATATTATTTGATTGTGTTTTCCTATTTACATGTATTTTGAAGACCTCATAGATAGCCTAAACATTAGTCCTGTACTTTACTGCGTATCATAGCTGAGCGTGTAATTTAGGACACTGAAGACAAAATGTAGTGGTGAGAGTTGAGCGAGATGAAAAGGAAGTAATTCTTATGTTCAGGCTATTTACATGCGTGGTTTGTTCCATTCTAAGTATGTACTAAACGTGACGTTCTTTGTGTCTGAAATAGCAGCAGAATAACCTAGTGGTTGCTAAGGTAATGAGACCCCACTGTTCCCTTACCAATTCCTGTAAATAAAGTATGGAATTTAATTTCACTCTGTGTTACCTGAGGCAGCTCTGGCATCTGATAAAACAAATGATCTTCACATTCTTCTCCACTTCCCTTCTGATTTTCATTGAAATACTGAGATGTTTCTCTTTTTGTAAATAAATGAGGCTGCTCTGCAGATGGTGGGGTAGAAAGTAGCCTAAGAATTACATCTTTTGTCCTGCAGCTGTTTTCCCTCTGACTTAAAATGTATTTGTCTTCCTGCTGAAACCCTTCTATTGCATGTGATCAGGGCTGAAGATCTGACAGCCATAAGAGTTCCTCTTTCTGTTTTTCTGTTGATGCAGACCTTACATGCTTATTATCTGTGCTTATGCTATGGATTGCAAGCACAGTATGAGTGTGAATCCAAGATTTATTTCTTCATCAAAGAAAGGAAGGTTGTCTCAAAAAAACTATATAGTAAATCCAGGAATTTACAAATGCTGGACACCAGTAGATGAGTGGGTGAGGTACTTAATTGGTGAAACGATTCTTGGCAAGGATTATCACTGGCCTTGGGAGTGCAGGCAGCAAACAAGAAATCCAAAGGAGCTCTGAACCGCTGTGCAAGCAAGGCAACACTACACCCCAGACCATCTTGACTTTGTAATGGAAAAAGAGAATGCCTATCAAGCTACTCAGCAGCTAATCAATCAGCCAGGTGGGGCACGGCACGGAACATTGTATCTCTTACGTACATGAGGAGGAAGAAGAAACAGCTGGGGCATGGGATGGAGTTATGCTCGGAGTAAGGGAATCTGTTCTAAGAGAGAGGCAGCTTGTTATGCTGAATTATGGAATGGCAGAATAACATTCCTGCTTTTTTATGCGACAGATTTTTGTCTTGCTTGTGTTACATTTGTATCAAGTCATGGGTCACTTGCCACAAGTTGCCACGAGTGGGTTTTAGCCCAATAGCTGTCTGGATATCAAGACTTTATATTCTAATAGCCTGCCTGCCCAGAGAAGTAGATCTGGGAGGTGAAGTGGACAGCTGGCATAATATATGGACATTTGAGCCTGGAAATGAAAGACAGCTGCTGGATCTAATTTTAAACATAGCTCTTGATCAGATCCCTCTAGATCCTGCTTGTCCTGCTGCAGCAAAGTCATTAGTGGGAGTAGAGACAAGAAGTTGAAGATACTAGTAAAAAAACTTTTGTGAGGAAGGGGATCACTCTTGTTCCAGTGATGGTATTTCCATTTTTCACAGTAAGTATTGCCAGCTTCCAGAGAAGGGGAGTGGAAGTGGTTTGTGGCTGGTACATGGTCTAACACTGCTGACACGGGCAGCTCTTCTGGGGCCTCCTAATGGCCAGTGGGACTCCCTGTTCTGCACGTACGAGGGCCGGCAGCGCTGTTTCACACGAGGGAAAAGTAAGAGAAAGGGGGTTTTCCTAACATTTTAAAATAACACGTGGTTACATATCAGCCAGGTTGTAATTCCGAGTTTTTACATCAGGGCTCGGGAATGCGGCGGCGCTAGCGGCGGTCTGGAGCTCCATCTAGCGGGGCGTGGCAATTCTCGCTGGCTGGGTTTGGATTTTTTTTAGCAAGTACAAAAATAACCACGAATAATACCGTACCGATCGAATTCTTCACTTGGGATTAGCGAGTTAGGCACATTCTTAATTCAGCAGCTGCTTAAGTGCAAGTTTCTGTTTTGCTTTCATGCCGTTACCAAGCTGGGTTGGGCTTGGGGGTGTTTTCAATTGTGACAGTTTTGTTCTACTTTGTTACAACTAAAATTTAAGGGCTAAAATTAAGGGCTGTGGAAACATTTCTGGTACTCTTTCTCTGTGAACTTTGGAAGCAAGCAAAACATTGCTCCTCTGGTGTGAAGGTTCCCACCTATTAGACCGCTCTGTTAATCACAATATGTTTAGGAATAACAGCTTTGTTGTTTATTAACTGCTTTTAAAAAGTGAAACATCCAGCTTTTTTAAAGATGTGGGTTTTTAATATATATAACAAGAAACTTGAAGAAGTAAGAATAAATTTTGCTTATTTGTTTTATTACAGAACTTTAGACTGCACCTTGACTTTACGTTTACCAAGCTTGGTTAGGATAGAAACATTAGTAAAATATAATTGTATATTCTAAAAGCATTCCAAGTAAACTGGTGCTAATCTCCAGTAGTACAGAGAGACAGTCTAAATAAGTTTATGATCACTTTCAAACACAAGTGCAGCATGCATTTATCTTTTTTTCCTAAGAAAAGTGAATAAAATCGATATTTATTATAAATTGGCATATAAAAATTTTGATTTAAAGCTTTGTAACTAGCATGATAGAAGCTGACAGAGACAGTTGGAGCTGGAGTTGTGGGACAGGGGCCATAAATGGCCAAATGAGGTCACAGTTTCTTTAAGCATGCCTCCTAAGTTTCTTTCAACAGTATTAGCCCAACTAGTATTAAATTTGTTATACTTAAACTTTCAACTTTCCTGCCTCCTGCACAACCAATTGCTGTTCCTGTTCATTTGTGGGAACACAAGATTCACCTCCAGCTGCACTGGAGGCTCAGGGACCTGAGTAGGGGTGTCAGAGACCCTGGCACACAGCCCAAAACACCTGTGGTTTTGATTTTAGCCCATGGGAATGGTTGCCAGCCTTAAAAGAAGAATTACAAGTCACAGGAGTTTAAATAGAGCAGTAGTGAGTATTGCAGGATGTAAAAGTAGTTTTTGGGTTTTGGTACAGGGGGGTAGGTATTACCAAGGTGGAGGAACCTCATGGTTTTTAGGTTTCTTCTTCTTCTCTCCATCTTCTCGGTGACGGGGACATGACTGATTGGTTTAGAGTAGAATCTGACTGTCTAATGTAGAGAATAGGTATTGGAGACAATTAGTAAATAGTCTGTACTTAACTTTTAGTATAAAAGATAAACACCGCCTCTGAGGGGGGAGAAGGCCTTCAACTGTCTTGCTGGAAGGAGCTCGCCAGGGCAGAAAGAAAATGTTTAGATAAGAACGAATAAACAACCTTGAACATGAGACCTGAAGAGTTTCTGCTCTTTTCTTACACCTCGGGCGTGGAAAAGGACTATGCTAGCTCGGAGAATTTCTGCAAAATAGCAGAGAACCCGACATTGATTCACCTCAAAGGACTGGGAGTGACAGCTGCCAAGGAGGGCTTATTTCAAATCTTCTATCCCACTTTTGCCTGTGTATCCTTCCTAAACATGCATTTTTGTCTGTAGCTCCCATCTAAAGCCCTTTTTGTCAACAGGCAAGCTCAGAGATACCAAAGCTGCGAAAGGAAGACCAAAAAGCACGAAACGCACTCTTGGCCGATATCCAGCAGGGAACTCGCCTGAGGAAAGTGACTCAAATCAACGACCGCAGTGCCCCGCAGATCGAAAGTGAGCGAGTGCTCCGCAGTGAGCCCTGGGGGAGCTCTGCTGGAGCCTCGGGTGTGGGTGGAGGTCACACGGGCAGTTTCAATCTCAAGGGCAGGTTTGAAGGTCAGCAAAGGCACCATTGCATGGCTTTAGGATGCCGAGAGGGGAGACACTTCCTAAACGTGCATCTTGCTCTGAGATCAATTCCTGTTAACGCTTCATGGTAAGGCTCCAACTGGTTATCACCTTAACAGGCATTCCTTGTTCCAAAATAAATAATGAATGATGAAATCTTTGAGAGCATTTCAATAAAATAATTAAGTGGGAATTGCTTGCTCTAGCAGAAGAATTGTTTGTTATTAGATTAAAGGAACAAAAAAAATGCTGAAAAATTCTGGAAACATAAATTCAGTATTAGGCCTAACACAACTACTTCTTGGTATCACGGTTTGTGGGAGATTGAAGAGCACCAGAGGGTGCTGTGCTCCAAGGTACAGGTCAGAGAGGGATGGCAGCTCCTGTAGTAACAGTACAGGGAAAAGTTTGGCTGTTTGTTGGCACCAAGCTTTAGCAGTCTCAAGGCAAGGATGAAATGATTTTCTGATATACCCTGCCTTTTTCATTCTTTTTAACAGAACCCAAAGGAGCTAACAGAGATGGAGGTAACCCAGCTGTTAGTAAAGGTGGTTCTCAGCAGCCTCTGGGAGGTTTATTTGCTGGTGGCTTTCCTGTTCTCAGACCAGCAGGCCAGAGAGACATGACAGGTAAAGGCTTCATTAGTATGAAACATAGCTGTGTGGGCAGAAATTTGGGTTGAAAGTACTTTGGAATAAGCTTTACTGAATGATTTTTATGGGGTTTGTTTTTTTTCTGAATGCTTAGTTCATCATGTGATCATGTAGGGCTCAATGAATAATGTGATTGAAGCCACCTTTCTAGGTCTCAGGTGCCTTATTCCTTAAAATGCAAATAAAAAGCTATCTCCACACTTGTTAAGAAAGAGATTAAATAGATCTCTTTAACTGAGTTTTTTACATTATTTTAATGAAAACTTTTGTGTCTTGAATACAGTATTGAAATCTGAGCTTATCAGTTTCAGCACAAATGGCAAAGTTGTATTTCCTTCCCTCCACTAGTGTGTATTTCCATGGTATTACAGTCTTGTGTATTATTTTAAAGATTAATTTTTAAGATTTTTGCCCTCTGGATTTTATAGAGTATAGCTTTGATCCAGCAAGGTAATTTACTGATCTGAAAAAGAAGGGTATTTTTGTTTCACAATGACAGGAGGAAGGCACATGTGGGAGCCTCACTGCTGCTTTCACCTCAAGAAGTGCCAGCATCAATAAGGGATGACTTTTATAGTCACAGTAATGACCTCTGGCACTGTTGGGCAGCTGGTGCCTGCTCAGGCAGCACAGAGCAAAGTAGGTTTTTGCAGGGAAAGACAGAACTTGACTCTACCTCAAGGTTTTTTTGCTCCCAAAAGGCAAGCCAAAGATGCACAGCACTGTGTGTGACAGGGCTTTTGATACAGCTTCAATGGCAGTAACTACTTTGAGTTGTTCTTAAAACTATGGCCATGCCTATCAGACTATGCAAATGTCAAATGAGATGCCTTTTTTGACATCTTGCTTTGTGATAAATCCTTGACATTTACTCAGGAAAAGACATTTTGTAAGTTCAAGAGTCTTCAGGCATTTGCTGTTAAAAAGGAAATACCACAACCTGTGCCTTCCGGAAAGCCTTTGAGGCATTGCTTTTAAAAACTCGACTTTTATCCATGAAGCTGAGGTTTCTGTAACATTTGTGTGAATTTTTTGATCCTAAGCAAGTACTTGACTTGAAGGATGCCAGTTGATGTGTGTCAAATTGCTCAGTTGTCAATTGGGACTCTCCATGCCCAGCGGGCTGTACCAGGCCAGATGAGGCTGGTGTGAAGGGCCCCAGACTCTGCAGTAAAGTTCCTTCTCCTCAAACTGTTCATTCTGCAGAAGCTGAGGAACAAGGGAGGGGAGCAGGGTCTCTCAGCAGGTCGTCATAAACTAAGCAGAATCCCTAGCAACCAGTGGAATCCAACACCTCCTAAGCCCCGTTACAGCGTGGGCAACCTGCTGGGTATGAGGTGTTCGGGGTAAACGAGTTTAATCCCTCGAGGTATCTACTGGGGAGGGGAAGGTGAAGAACTTGCCCTTGTCGCTGTTGGGTCTGAGGAGAGGGAACGCTGTCCCGGTGTGTAATATGTGATATCTGGTTTCCAGCAGGGCGGCCTGGGCAGCTCTCCGGAGCCCGAGCAGCGTCCCCCAGGCCCTCCGCACCGCCGAGCAGCGGCGGTGCCAAGGCGAGCAGCAGCCCCTCGCCGCCGGCCGAGGGCCCGAGGGCAGCTGTCCCCGCGGAGCCT
>VZTB01008810.1:1213736-1246013 GCA_013397245.1 Thryothorus ludovicianus
GCACTTGCTGTCCCAGTTTCATAAGCCGAGCAACATCCAGTCGCTGCCGCTGCCACCCACCCCCGGCCCCCCTCAGCCCGCGGCCGTGGTGGACACCAGGAAGAAGAGACCCGGACGAGGCGCAGGTGAGAGCGGCACCTCTGAAGGGAGGAGGCTTTTCCCTCCCTTCGGCTCGCGGGGAAAGTCATAGAATGATTTGGGTTGGAAGGGCACCTTGTTCTTCAAGGCCGCCTTCTGACCCAAACCATTCGTTGCACTGGTGACTGGAGAGCACGGAGGATGAAGAGCACGCATGGGAGGGATGCCTGTAGGTTGCATGGCCCGTGACGAACACCCAAAACACCCGGCTTTTTGAGATGTCACGCAGTTCTCAGCACTGGGCACACGTGCCCTGTAGTTTAAGCTGCCACTCTTGGAAGCGTCCTGCTGATCAGTGGAGGCAAGGTCTTGGGACCACTGGGCTGCTTCTTGCTCTTGTTTTGGCGTTGTGTGTCTCCAGCAGTGCAGTGGGTGGCACCCTGACAGGCTCAGGTGGGGGAGCACAGTACACACCGTGGTGTCTGCCAGGTCAGCAGCTGCTCATGTGCCAGCCTGCCCAGGACATCCCTCTACAGCTGTACCCATGCAGGGCAATATTGGCAACAGCTGGGAAGCACTGCAGGAGATAATGAAACACAGATGGGGCGGCCACCAGCCCTAGGTGAGCAAAAGCAAATCTGCTGTTCAACAAAGAGAAGCAGCCAGCGTCTCCTGTAATCAAGATAGTAAGACCAAAGGTTTCTCCAGTTACTTGGAAAGAGGGATATTATCCAGTATTTCCTTGAGTAGATGATAGAAGGAAATTTTATGAGACTCCTCTAATATAAGGAAAATAATAAAAAAGATGAGTCTAGATCTGTGTGGGTTTGAGAAATGGAGACAGCTACTTAACAGGGTGCATCTGAAAGAGAATGTTCTGTACCCTGTATTTTAGCAGCCACATGTCAGGAGAAAGATTACTTGTTCCCGTTGAGAACCAGAGGAAAGGCCGTGTAAGCAGAGCAGATCAGGTGCCTTGTGGTGGTGGTTAATGCTGCTCAGAACTCTCTGATGAACTGTTACTGTGTCGAGATGCCCATTTCTCATGGTAGTTCAGTTTTCCATAAAATTACCCTGCCTGTCCCTTGTTATGTAGGATAAGCAGTTTTGAGAGGCTGCTGACTTGGAGGCCTTGGGCTCCCTCCCCCCTCACATGGCTCCTGTTGTAGGTCTTCCAGATGTAAACTTTGATGGCCCTTGCAACTCTTCTGAAATGTACAAGACTAATGGTAATTCCACTGCATAGCTGCCAGTGTGGCAGGAAATTTTCTTCTAGACATACCTCCTAGTGTTGTTGTGTCCTGGTTTTGTTTTGTTGATTTCCTTTGCTTGTTCTTGTGAAAGTGGAAGGATAATCTTCCTTTCCAGACTGGGACAAAACCACACTTCAGAATGTCACACTTTCCCTAGAACTGGAAATGGAAAGCCCCAGCCAATTCCAATAGTGACTTGAACTTAATGCTACAAATCTATGGTCAGGCTTGGCAAACACCAGCCATGGCTACATTTGCCCCAAATACTGCATTCTTTCTCCACCCCTCCACTTTTGTGAGTAGTTTACTGTTGGGTTTAAGTCGTGATGATGTTTATATGCTGGTCTCCTGGGTTTTTTTAAAGGAACTGGTGCTGGGAAGCTGGTCACACCTCCACTGCCACCAGCAAGGTCCCCAACGACTGAACTTACAAGCAAGTCTGGAGTCTCAGCCTGGGCTACAGCTCATGACCCCTACACACCACTTAAAAATGGAAATATGCACATCATTGGTAATATCATTAAGTTAAATCTCTTGGCTGTAGTTAATAATTTTAGTAGAAAAGCCTGTGTGTGTGTCAGACCTCAGAAGCTCACTCAAGACTTTGTCCTAGCAATAACAGGGTGGTATAATAGAAACATTTTTGTGCAACCTTATACAATGATAGAAAATTAAGGCATTTTCACAAAGGATTTGAATTCAGGCAGTAGAAAAGAAAAGCATGCACTACCTGCAAAGTTCCTTAAAAATACAAAAAGTTCCCAATGTGTGTTTATACTACCATTCTTAAAACCAGATCGTGGACATTTAGAGGCTTCACTCCTATAGGGCAAACACCACTAAGAATTTTTTCTGTGGTCTGATGAATTGGCCATTCGTTCTTGCTTACAGCTACACATCTTGAAAACTACCAAGGAATGTCTCTATTACCACAATACCATCAATGCAGAAAACTGGAATGGCAGCCAGAAGCTTAACTTCAGTTTTAATAGCAGGCAGTGATTGCAGTTAAGGCAAAAAACTGGGATGGCTCACAGGAGTACTCATTAAGATGGTTTATATAGAATGGGCCACTATCAATTCCAGGAGAAAATGAGCCAGCATTTTTAATTGAAATTAATTGTGGCAACATTGTTGGGTTTTTTTTGGTGGAGTTTTTTTGTTGATTTTGTTTGGGGGTTTTTGTTGTTTTGTTTGGGTTTTTTTTAAGTTTCTCTGTAGAAGTAACTAATGTTTATTTCCCTGAAACTTACCAGATGACTTCGAATCAAAATTTACTTTCCATTCTGTGGAAGATTTCCCTCCACCTGATGAATTCAAACCATTTCAGAAAACATATCCCAGCAAGATAGCCAGAGGTAAGTGTGTAAACATGAAAAGAGCTGATCATTATCAAGAGGTTTAAAAATGGGGATGCAAAATAAAGAACTGAACCAGCATTAGGATAGGCATAGGCACAGAGAGGAATGAGATTTGTCACAGTGGCAACAGGGACCAAAGATATAATGGAAATCACTTAGTTACTTTAGACTCTTAGCTAAAAACAAACTAGAGTCTTAGCTAAAAACAAATGATGTGGCTGGACATGCAGCCTGTGTTTTTAGATTGCAAAATTTGCAAAGCCTGGCATGTTAAAAACAGTCATGTTGCAAAACAGACTTGGGCAGCTACTGAGTTTGATTTTTTTGTCCACTAACTTGTGAAATCGCAGAGAAAGATGACTTTATCCATGTCTTCCATTATGTATTTTGATTTAAATCCTATGCATGGTGTTTTACACACCTGAATAACAGACTTAGTACCTGAACTTTGTCAGAAACTGATAAATGGCTGAACCTTGCTATTTATTTTTTTTCCCCCTCCCTTCTTAACTTAGAAACTTAAAATCAGGTCACTGTTGTAAGAGCAGTTCTTCTATCCAGTTTTGAAAATGGATAGTTGAAATGCCAAAAGATCTCATGCCCATATTCTGCTTTTTATAAAACCCAGTTTTCTGTATTATTAGAGCTCCAACTTTTAATTAACCTTTTGTTTTGTTTCCATGCTAAGGTACTTTGCATGACTTTTCATAGAAGCCTCAGTTGTCTAAATTGCTGTGTATTCTGACTTTTTACTTAAGGGCTGCAGAGCACAAGCAATATGTGTGTGTGTGTGTGTGTGTGTGTGTGTGTGTGCGTGTAGACCAATGTATATATGTGTATATATCAGCAGTAGCAGATAAATGCAGCATCCCTGCTATATAACTGCATCCAAAATACCTATTTAAAATCTGTCCTATCTATTTACAGATCCCTCAAAAAATCCTCCATTAAGAACACACGTGAGATGAGAAGGGTCTTCTGATGCTGTCTGGACTAGTATTAAAAAAGAAGATCAGGATAATATATAAAACAGAAGCGGTCTCTGTTGCAGTTATAGATTGTACTCAAGTCACAAGTACTGCAATATTAACATTTCTATAAATTGTAAAACAATATAAATGATACCTTTTGAACTGGCCTACATACTACAGGAATGTTAGTACAGGCTTTTAAATTACTGTGTATAGGTGAATATTTTTTAAGCAAAGCAGCATAAAATATAAATTCTTTGTAGTGTTGAAATAATTTTCACTCTTATCATGCTGACAATGTTACCTCAAAATGTTTTGTGCTACGTGCCTGTAATTCTTTTTTCCTCTTCAATCATAACTTTTAGAAATTCTCCAGGTATTATTCAGACATTTTTCAATGAACTGTCAAACTAATATGCTATCTTTAGTTTGTTTTTATGTTTTTTCACTTCTTCCATTCTGCCTGGCCTCAGATTGCAGCAGGATGTCGCTTTCATGAAGAGATGGGCCCACAATCCTTTTCTCATGAAGCATGAGGAGGAGATGCCAAGGAGCTGTGGCTGCTGATGAGCCTGCCTCCTAATGATTACATATCCTTATAGGATAATGTCTGAAGAAGCCCAGCTGGATAGGGCGGTCATGGACTTGACAAAGATGACAGAACCTTTCCAAAGCAGAGGAAAAGGAAGTTGCTCTGTTGTAAGCAAGAAAAAGAAATGGGGTGTGTTAAAACACGTGCCATGATGAGTGTTTGTAAGGACACATGTCCTGTCTTTTCCTGCTGGCAAAGTGGATATTTACCATTTCTGGGATAGATTGCCTTTACCCAGCAATTACAAAAAAAGGCCTTTGGATGAGGGGTCCAAAACCTGCATTTTAAACAGGCAATTAGAGCTACTACTGTTTGCCAGCAGTGAAGGTTCATTGTCCAGAATATACCACGTGGAACACTCAGCCCCCAAAGTGGTTGTTATCTCAAATAAAGTTGGTTGGGAAAGGTAACAACCTAGCAGCAGACAAGACTTGAACTACTGCTTTAAATATTTGGACCTTGGGTAAGGTCTTTGGTTTACAGATGTTCAGATCTGTTCCTAAGGTGTCTGTTTCTGGCAAGAATTACCCTTATTCTTGTGCAATCAATTGGGAGGAGTGATGCCAGGTCAGCGAGGTGATTCTTCCCCTGTGTTCAGCACTAGTGAGGCCACATATGTGCTGTGTCCAAATTCTGGGCTCCCCAGTGCAAGGAAGACATGGCTGTGCTGAAGAGAGTCCTACAAAGGGCCACAAAGGTGATGGAGGGGACTGGAGCATTTCTCCTATGAGGGAAGGCTGAGAGAGCTGGGACTGATCAGCCCAGAAAAGAGAAGGCTCAGAGGGGATCTTGAGGGTCCAGAAATGGAGCCAGATTCTTTTCAATGGTGTCCAGTGACAGGACCAGAGGAAATGGGCAACTGCAACACAGGAGGCACTGTCAGAACATCAGAAAACACTTATTTACTGTAGGGTAACTGAGCCTTGGAACAGGTTGCCCAGGGACCTTGTAGAGCCTCACTCCTTAAAGATACTCAAAAGCCATCTGGACTTTGTCCTTGGCAACTGGCACTAGATGACCTTATTTGGCCAGGGTATTGGACCAGATGCCCTGTAGCCATCCCTTTCAATCCCAACCACCCTTTGATTCTCCTTTTTACAGCTTTTCTGGATTCCTAGACCTGGGTTACAACAACCCAAGGCACAGCTGGATGCAGAATGGCTGGAAATCTGCCTGCCACTAAAGGACCTGGGTGTGCTGGTGGCTAAACATGCTGAACAGGGGCCAGTGTGTGCTCAGGTGGTCAAGAAGGCCAACAACATCCTGGCTTGAGGAGGTTCAGGACTTTATTGCTCTCTATAACCTGTACCAATGTGGAGGTCAGTCACTTCGCTCATGTAACAAGGCACGGGGCAAGAGGAAATGCCCTCAAGCTGTGCCAGGGGAAGTTTAGATTCGATATTGGGAAAAACATCTTCACCAAAAGGGTGGTCAAGCATTGGAACAGACTCCTCAGGTATGTGGTGATGTCACCATTTCATACCTACAGGTATTAAAAGGCTTGTAGATGTGGCACTCAGGGACTTGCTTTAGTGGTGGACTTGGCAGTGCTGGGTTAACGGTTGGATTAGTTGATCTCAAGAGTTGTTTTCCAATATAAATGATTCCATGAATCACCAGCCTGAAAAAGAATACTGCTGTTCCAGGGTGAGTCTGGTGCTAGCAGCCAGGCTATTACAGTCATGGCATTAATTTATACAACTGCAATCAATTCCCCTCACTTAGAGGTGTAATAATGTTACAGATCACAGATGGTCTTTCCCCATGGCATTGCCCTTGAACAAAACTATTTGGGAGAGACAGGTAACTGCATCTTTACATCCCTGCTTTTCTCTTTGTTCTTACAGCAGCTCAGTTATGCTGTAACTACTCCCCCACACATGCACATTCATGGTATGAGATGGTGTAGGGGTAAGAAGCTCTTCACCCAAGAAAGCAACATTAGTATTTTTCTAGCCTATTATGATAACTTGCTGTACATCATGTGAAAAGAAAATAATAAAAGTGGTGATGCTTTGACCAGTACTGTCACTTATTGTAGTTACTTGATAAGTATGCATAAATATAGTAACAAGCAGGGGTCTAAATCTATATTGCTTCTCAAACAACTGGAAAAGTTGAATATTGTTTTAAAAACTACTTTGTTATAGTACTATTAAAAGTGGCATATTGTTGGCTTTCATTTATTCTGAAATTTGTGTACTGCTTTGTAGTAAGTACCTTCCTAGGGATTTTAAAACTACCTGATGCTGGACTACCTACCAGCAGATATATAAAGGAGAAGAAAATTTTACTCCATTTTTTGTTACGGTTTGGATATTTTAGAAATAAACAACACCTTTCAGGGATGAAATTAGAAATCCTGTGCTTATTTGCTAGTGTTTCTGAAATGTTTCCATATATTTGTCCTTCAAGGTCCATTGAAGCTTCTGGAGATACAGAGAATCATACTGGCTGTCACCCTGAGACAGCTGATCCCACAAGCCCCACTGTGTCCTTCCACTGAGACACACCTCTGTTCAAGACCACTGTAAATATTAAGACCATGCAGTTGCTCTGGTTTCTACTGACTGCACCCAACCATGTTGCTGTACCACAGGTGTTTTTTGTTTTTAAATGCACTGTACAACTGAAGTAAAATCGACATACTATTAGAAAATTACTACCTGGATCACTGTGCTCAAAACAATTTATTCATTCTGTCAAATAAGCAGTTCCAAATAAGGACATAAATGCCCATGAGATAATTGCAAGTGTTGCTTTCTTCTTTCTTAAGAAACAGGCAAATAAGATATATGATGTTTTTAACAGGAACACCCACTTCTTTCATCTTGCCTTCCTCCCAACTCTCAAAGATTAGAGATCCCAGTTGTGCAGAATAGCTGTGAGAAGTGGTATTCTAATTGTCCTCTAGCTGGGGCAATCATTTTATCCCTGTTCCCTGGCAGTTCAGAAATACCCAGCTACTCCTATCAGGAGATATGATTTCATGGGAAATCTGTTTGCTTCAGTTTTGGGCAGCTGGAAAAAGCACACTTCTCTTTCAGTGGGCTTCATCCCCCACAACATTCTCTGAAATCAAGTGCACTTCTTGCAGTCAGCCCTTTTTCTGGTTACCACACAAGAACAGCTAAATTTCTGGGGGCTACTTGAATATTTTCTTCTTCTATTGTCTACACTTTAAATACTTAGACACAGGAGCTGGTCCCATGATAAACAGCATGGGAGGATTTTACTGTGAATGGGAGTTTGTTAGGTAGGCCATAAGAAAAAATATATTCTTGTTTTCTGTAGGTGAAGAGGCCCCATCTTTTCTTGTCCAATTGCCATTTGTCATATAAGGCAATACCAAAGCAATGAGTCTGAACGGAACTATTTCATTTAAAAAATCCTGAGAATGCACTGTGCCAATATGGCAATAACTATTTCCCTAATGCACAACTCTTACAGTTTGAATTTGAGGTGTTTCTGCTTTCTAAGGAGCTTTTACTTCCTCAATACAGAAGCCTGTGGTTCTTCATCCACTTTCCCAAACAGCGAAGGATTTTAACTTCATATGTTAACTTCCACTTATTAAAGACATGGACATCTTCTTTCAACCTTCTGCATGGAAAAAACCCACCAACCATCTTCACTGGACATAGTGTTACTGGTTTAATTCTCAGTGTTTGCCCTATCTCACTTCCACAAGAAGAAAATACAATGGAAAGCAGGTCTGCCAGTAGGACTGTGGAGGAAGGGAAGCGTGCTGCAGCACTGTACTCAACGTAAGGAAGCATAGGACAGCCATTTCTCAGCCTAACCAGCTGGGCTGCCAACCCACCAGCAACTCACTGCTACTTAATGGATTCATCAGCCATGTATCTCACAACAGAGATTACTAGGAGCTGTTCAGCAGTACAAAGGCAGAAAGATGGAGAATAGCCAGGTATTTATCAATGTCCAGCATCTATTCCTTTACAAAATTCCAAATCTGTAGCTTGTATATAAATCTGACACCTTATTAATTGCATCTGAACAGCCAATATGTGTAGACCTCTATGGCATCCAGGCTGGCTCTGCACTTCAGTACTCAGTTCTGGAGCAGCAGCCAGGTGCACTGCAAACACAAGCTGGCTGAGGGCGAGGGCAGAACTTAACCTGAGGACTTTATTCTGATAGTTTGTACAGGCATAATGTCAGGTGCTGAGTTACTGCAACCAGATATGGCCCTATGAGGCCAGCAACAACAAGGTCAAGAACCGGGACTTACCTCCCTGCCCATCTCAAACTGTGATTTCAGCTCTACCATTTCAACTCTGTATGAATTAACAAGAAGAGAAAAATGCAAGTCAGCTTTGCTGCAAGCCTAGTCCTGAGCAACAGAGGGAAAACCAGATTGCTTTCAATGACAATATGGCAATTAGCCTGATGAAGTTAAATCTTTACTTTAATTGGTTGCCCAACATACATGTTTTAACATTCTGTACTAAATTAGCCAGCATGCACACAGTAATTGGACCAGTCAGTGACTTTCTCCTTTCACTATATACATACACAAACAGGAACACCACAAGATTGGACAAAGGAAAGCAATTTGTTAACCGCATACAGCTAGCAAGTAACATTTTTTCCTCTAGAAATGTTTTTTCCTGCAAAATCACAAGTGTGAAGACTTTCGTTCAAGGCTTGAAGAACATTGCAGTCTTCCAGTGAAAAGGCTAACAATAGCCACCGTAGCTGAAATGACATAAAATTTGTTGAAAATCCATTCCAAGCAAGAGTTAAATTTAAAAAAAAAATTGCCTGCAATGCAGCATAGGGAAAAGGGACTTTGGAGACAAGCTGAGCAGGTAGAAAGGTGGGTTTGAACCCAATTCTTAACATCCTCAGCATAGTGTAAAAGAGAAGGAGGTTTAGAATGGGATTCAACATTTCACATTCAATGGTAGAGTAGTACCTAAAGAATTGTTTGCTTACTTTATTTGAAGAACTTTAATTCTGTGTCAACACAGTCATAGAAAAGATCCACTACTTCAGCTGGATCCAGAATCTCTGTACGAGAAAGGATATCTTCCATTGCTTCTAAACCTTGTTTTTCAAGGTCTAACATAATCCTCATCAGTTTCTGGCCTTTATCCTAAAGGCATGAAACAACCAAATTCAGTTAACCAGCAAACAGGCTCATTAAAGCATTTTACTGTTTCTCTTTGTTTCAGAGATATTATCAAATATTTTTAAAAATGAAAAAGCCTTTTTAAGTACAAACTATTTCTGTTACTAGTTACTTTAGATGGCCAAAGGCTATAAGGAACTGTCCTGGACACTTTGTGCATTAGGAAAAAAAAACCAAAAAGGAATTGCTAAATCAAAAGCAAAGAAGGATGAGGGTAAAAGATGGATAGGCGACAATTATATAAGGCTTGCACATATAATAGAGGCAAAGCAAGTTTTTAAGCTCATAATCCCACTAATAGAACTAACTGTATGAGAAGACTAGAAGCCCTAAGAATTGTACAGGTTGTGGTATTTACACGTGCATCACTCAAATCAATACCTGCAAGATGATGAATAGATCTGAAATGATGTGTCATGTAACAGTATTAAGACTCCAGATCCCAGGGAGGTTTTGTGTGCCATTCTGACTTACTGCTCTTTGTCTTTTTAGAAAATTTACTCCTGGAAAAGGTGTAATTTCATTTTATCCAAATGTTACTTAAACTCTACCTTTTTCTTTTTTTTTTTTTTCCTTTTTCTTTAATGGGGAAATGTTGCTTTTTTTTGCTGACAGCCTTCAAAGCTGAGTTTCGGGGGGGGGAAAAAAAAAAAAAGGTCCTTCAGAATGAGTGGTAATTCTGAGTTTTTCAGGATTTTTCTCAGCATTTTGTCCAGAAAGAGTAGAGCATCTCATCTAAGGTTCAGGCTCATATTGTGGGGACTTTTTCAGGCAAGAGTCCATAAGATGCTAAGATGATGCTTCTAGGTCTTCCCTAAATCAACATCTTGCATAATGATACGAGAGCCAGCTGCACATTAAAACAATGTTACCAGAGGCCACAGATTTTAAATTACACCATTCCAAGAAATTAAAAGTCTAGCCCAAACTGCATTTAAATAATGTTTGTACTAGCAAAGGTTATCATAGCTTCCTTAATCAATAATGGGTAGGCCTGAATATTATGGTCATAGCAAGACTCTGACCCATGCAAATACACACAAAGGAAAATTGCAGAAAAGCAAGTCCTCTGTGGAAGTTCAACACAGCTATGTGAGGGTCTTCCACAAACTGTCTGAATACCAATAAAAGCCTGACAAATGTGCCTTGGTGGTCTTTCCCTCTGCCTTACTTCCTTAAAACCACTTATCCAGTTTACTGCTGTAGTTGTAATTGCAAATGTTGAGAAGTTATTGAACAACCTGCCCAATGACACCAAAAGTTGTATCTCAGCCATCTGGAAAAGCTATACAGAATAATCCCCTTCTTGACTTATTCCAAAATTATTTGCATAAGAGATCTTCAACACTAAGTTTTTACAATGGAAGGCTTTCGGCCCTCGGGTATGTACTGCATGGCACTGCAAAAGTGTCATTTCTTCTCATGTGGCATTTTCAGTTAAATCTTAAAAATTAAGAGAAATACTTTGAATTGCAAAATGCAAGACTTGCAAAACTGTCACACGCAAATTATTCCTTCAAGAAAAATACCTTTCCAAACTATGTAGTTCTTAATCCAGCATATAATTTAAATTACAACACTCCTGCCCTCATCCTAGCACATAATTCTGATACCATGTTGCACTAGCATCCAATGTTCTAATCACCAAAAAGGCTATATGCACAGTGGGGATTGAACAAGATAATCAGCTTAACAGTTTGACTTTTCACTTTGTAAAAGTAATGGAACAGACCAACACTCTCAGGATACAAAAAAACCATGCAGAACAGTTTGTCCTTCAGAGGGCATCATTATTCAAGCTAAACTCGCAAGGATTCTAAGAGTATTCAGAGAATGTTTTTTGGTGAGTGACTGTGAGCTAAGAGTTAGGAATCTGCACTGACTGCAATTC
This sequence comes from Thryothorus ludovicianus, assembly GCA_013397245.1. Classification (NCBI taxonomy): domain Eukaryota; kingdom Metazoa; phylum Chordata; class Aves; order Passeriformes; family Certhiidae; genus Thryothorus; species Thryothorus ludovicianus. The sequence continues at coordinate 1,225,038 of VZTB01008810.1, forward strand.
TTTAATTCCAGGTCCCACAGCTCTTACCTGATCGTTCTCCAGGAGAGACCGAGCCCATTCGTGTGCCTTGTACAGTTCATGCCTACGATCAGGTTTCTCCTGGAATCGAGGTATCTTTTTAGCAGGATCATCATCGCCAAAAGAAGGAGACTGCACTTTTGGTACTAATTTTACATCATCGACAAAAATAAAGGGTTTAAATATGGACCTGAAAGAAATCAGAATTACTGTTTGCAGTAGTAAGAGAGATCTCATATATGTTATTGAAATGGTCACCAGGCTATTCTACAGCAGCATAGATAATTCATCTACACTAGGCATGGGTAAGGTTAGAGACTTGGTACTGGTCACAAGCAAAAAAATCTATGTGCTTTAAAAGAACTGGGTTTGGCAAATACTGTAAAACCTTATTACCCCTTTTACCTATAAGATTCCTGTGTCCTCATGCCAGTTCTGCCACTTCTTTAGAAGAGCAGCACTGATTTTCTCCTCCAAGTTTTTTGTAACAAACCTCAGCATTTGGCCTCACATCAGTTTTTCTCCTCTGTTCCCACTGGCATCTTTCCTCCTCCTTCCAGATTTAATTTTTAATAAAATCAGAAAAAAAAAAAAAACAACTTGTGTGGAGCAGGGATGATTACATATCTTGCACAATATCAGAAGATTTTGCATATAAACAGCAGCACTTTAGAATTTTACTTCAAGAACTGGGGAAAGACATGGCTACCAATATTGTGACATTTCTCAAACACTGAGTTTGGATCTAAACTCCTAAGAGACAAACAAAAAAAACCCATCAATACAGGATCTCCATTCCTGAGAACCTGAAAGTAGGTTTTGGTAAGTGCATGGAACAACTGCCTTCCTTCTCTTTAGATACAAAACAAGAAAGCACCCTGCATTCTGCAGTGAAGAACCTGCCAAAAGTGCAAGACTTCTCCAACACACAATTAATAACCACTGCCAGTGTGCAGTCAGCAGGTTCAGTGCTGCTACCCTTTCCATCACTGTCACAAAGCCTTGCTGACTAAGAATTTACGTGACTCACTCACTAGCTGCATTTAAAATCATTCTTTCCTAATGCATTACTGTGTAGAATAAAGCAAGACAGGTCTCTAAACAAGGCTTTTAAGCCAGGTTTTCCACCTTCAAAAGGACAGAAATCCCAACAAAATAATTTGAAGCTTTGATCCTTTGCAAAGGATTTTCTTTGGCTTTATCGAGTCAAAGAAAAATTTGAGTAAGCAAGTTTTAATTTGACACTTTACCCTAAAAGTCTTTGTTGCATAATGCAAGGTGGGTGGAAAGTCCCTTTGGCATGGATGACTTCCACAGCCCTCAGTAAAACATAATGATTGCTACCAGTCCTCCTACAGGAATGACTGTCAACTGTTCAAGGGCACCATTTAGATCTCCTGAATAACTGCAAGAGGTTTAGTTTAATTTCTGTGAATCCCAGGTGGATTCTGTTTAAAACACAATATAATTCATTAGTTCTTTGATGATCTGGCCCACGAGTTCCCTAATCTCCTCAGCTACTTTCAGCTAGAGAGGACACCATGTAAACCAGATGGAAATTGTCCCTCCAATAAAAAACATGCCTGGGATCCCAGCAACTTGCAGATGTTTTGCTGTGTTAACGTTTTGATGTCATATGAAGCTACCTAGAGTACACAATCCCTCTTTGATAGTTAAAACACTTCATTTGTTTGAGTTTTGCACCCACCAATTTCAGAGAAGTGACTTGGGAAGTCCCCAACTTCATCTCAACAGCTTTCCTACTGGAAAGCAACTACACTGGAATTCCTGGCTCTTCCCTACACTGCATTTCCCCTAGAAGCTTGGTAACACAGGACTGTCAGATTGCACATCACAGAGCACTGACTGCATTTCTAGTTAGAACATGCTCTTGAGGCACCTTCCAGTTTGGGTGGCAGGGTTTGTTTCTCACCTTCCAACCCATCACCTGCTCTGCACCCCAGTGACCCCAGTGCTGTGGCTTACCTTGAAGGGTCTGGTGTGCCAGTGAAGTAATGAATACAGGGAAAACTAGGGTCCTGAGGCAGAACAGACACTATGCTAGCTGTGGTAAGGAAAGATTCAGAGTCCACACAGACACCACTATCCTTGTCACGCAGGACATCAATCATAGCTTGTGCAGAAACGTCACCTATATGGAGGGGGGGAAAAAATTCCTGAGTGTTCAATGGCTTGGAGCCCAGGTAAGGATTTTAGCCTGAACAAGCTTTGGCCTAAAATGGCCACTGACACTTGATATGGGCATGTCACAAATCTCAGTTAATAGTTTCTACTTAAACAACGAATATTCAGAAAGAACGTGCCTAGCTAGTAAATGAGAACAGTAAGAAGTATTAATTAGGCAATGGCAATTGCCAGGAAGGGAGAAATGCTATTAAAAAGGTACTTTTTCAGGAAGAAGGCTGTAATACTGCTTTAGCAGTCACTATGAGCAGGCCACTTACATAAAACATCCATTTTCCTCTACCCAAGCCAGGCAGAATGAGTGCACTCTGATCCTTCCACGTCTCAATTTCCATTATCTCTAAGTCATAATTTTGAAACTTCATCTCACAGTCACAGAGTGTTAGAGCAGCAGGCTGTAACAAAATTTTTCTCCAAACCTCTATCTACAAGAATCCTCTGTTTTCACTGTGTTTCCTGCCTGTGTCCCTCACAGCCTTCCCCCCATGGACTCTCCACGTTTTCTCACGTGGTCCTTTGGCAGGTCAGGCTTTTTCCCCTGTACCTTCTCAGACTCTGCAGGGACTCAAGCCTCCATGCACAGGGGACTCAACACACCAGGAGACATGGAATGACTCAGCAACCTGCAAGATTTTCAGCCCTAGCCATCTGCCTGTAGGGCCCCTCAGGGTTTTTAGTGCTATAATCCAGATTTATTAAGATCTTTTACCTGTAGTCCCTCAGAGTTACTGTATCTGCCTCAGACACAAACCACACTCCCTGCAACTCTACAGCCCGAGCAAGAACTCTGCAGTGCAACAAATATCTCACCTCTACACATTTCAGAACATTTATCAACGTGTGAAAATGCCAGCAGTCTAGTAAATTCACATCTGTAGTAAAGGGCTTTTGAGAAAATAATAATAAGAAGAATTTATGCCATTTTTCATGCATGAAAGAGTAGATACACTGCACTGCTGCAGGCTGGCCATTTCAGAGGTATTTTGACCAGCTGCAGCAAATTGAAGCCAGTAATAAATTTGGGTCTGGAAATAAACCCTTCCTTTGATTGCAGAGAATAGGCACAATGTCTGTTCCAGTAGCTTTGTTCTGCTCACCAAAGCAAAAGGTACTTCAGTTTGCAATTGCTCTTCCTTAAACTATGCCCTTGAAACTTTCCCCTAAAGGTTAAATCTACATTTTCCCCAAAATGCAGATTCCACTAAGCTCAATCTTTGATACATGACACCATAATTTTTTTTTAATAGTATAACTTAGTATTAGGCAGGGCCACTAAAATTGCAGGAAAGCACAAATGCAGTGGCACATCATGCACATCAGAACACTGAAGGAAGTTACTTTGTAATTACAATTCTCTTTTGAAACCTTGAGGGTGACATTAAGGGCCTCCTCCTAAATTGTGGCAAGTTTAGGGACAGTCTTTAGTTCTGATCTTCCTTCCTACACAGTTTTCAGGGAGAGGTGTTCTCAGTCACGTGTAGTTCTGGACAGACTGCCTGAAAAGGAGACAGCAGTGACTAAAAAACCCCTGGTGCCCACAGAAAGATAGTTCAACACTTACCACCTTGCTTTTCTAGGCTCTCCCTGCCAGAACAACAGGCTAAATGGTCATCAGCAAGAGAAAACACTTCAGAAAAATTGAAGTCTGAGTCTCCATTCCACCAGCCTTGACTTTTCACATAATTCCTTAGTTCAGGATGCTCAGCATCAATTTTTGTAGTTAATGAAAGCTGATTGCAAATGCATTTCACTCCCTCTAGAAAGAGCCACATATTAAAAGAGAGGATTAACACAGTTTTTCTGGGAGAAGCTGGAAGGAAAATGTCATATCAATTAGGAAACAAATTAAACCATTGGTTAGTGTGCACATTTGGCATGACTGTGTAACTATATAATTACCTATACACAGAATTACCAATCACTGCATACTGCAGAGCTCAATCCTCTGTGCCCTACTGAGACCCTTGTGATTAATAATGGGATTTACAGAGGATGCCAGTTTCACAATCCACACCTCACATGTTCTGACCACAAAGCAGTAGTGGCATCCAAATGCCAAAGGCACGTGCCTAATCTTTTTTCCAATGGCATATTCCACAGACACAAGAAGGCTTGAGATATGAATTGATTTCAAAGTATATTTCAGCAGAGCTGCATTTAATGAACCTGCCTTGCCCTTCAAAATTAGGAATTTGGAAAATATTTTTCAAATCTTAATGATTGCTTTAAGCTTTCCAGTTGAGAAACAGTTCCACTGTAAGCTGCAAGATAGGTTTGAATTAAATTTTTTTATCTTAAATTTTAAAACGGCATCAAGTAAAAAGTGTGTAAGTAGCCTCCAAAGAATACTAAATTGTTTTTTTAAAGTTATTTTTATCAAAAATCCTGCAGTGCTTGCAACCATATATCCACAGCATGGCAGTGGTTGCTGCAGATATTCCTCAGAGAGAATAAAGCAAATGTATTGGAAGTCAGAGAAGGAGCTGATAAGGTAAAACTACAAACTAAAATAAACACAGATTCTGGAATTTGGCACAATTCATTTCTCAGACAGAAGCAAAACAAGTAGTTGTGGAAGTTTTTAATACTGCCTCCCAAAAAAGTAAGCTTGCTTTTGTAATACCTCATGCATGCAATTTAAATAATGGGTAACAACTTCAGGAAATTCTGTGCATCATTCTGCAAAAAGCTCCTGTCATCCAAATCTGACTTACACTAGGGTCACTGACAGCTTATTCTGATTCACACTTTCAAACAGCATACTTTTCTGGGAATTTTCTTGAATTATGAGGATATTTGCATTCATGTCCATCTAGGCAAGTTAGTCTTTAAGAGCTCTTTACATATTACATTTATTAACTCAAGCAAAATAATATTTCATAGGTTTGATCCACCACAAAAAATAAAATAAAATTTATCCACCAAATAAATTTTTCCACTGAGACTTAGGAATATTAATAGAAAGGATTTTGAAGCGTTTATTCTTAAATTATTGTCAGAGAGTTGCTTGATAAACACTCACTACAAGCTTTACAGTCTTGCAGCAGTAATATTAGAACTCTGATGATAGTCAGGAAAAAATATGCCTTCACACTGGGGAATGACACATTTTCCTCATTTTAACAGCATTTGTGCATTCATTTGAAAGCTTAAGAGGCACACTTCTGGTTGCAAAAAAGAACCCCCTGAACAAAGTATGAAACACAGAGCTCTTACATAGCCAGCAGCCTTTCCTCCTGGCGGGCTGCAGGAGATGGAAACTACTTATCTGCAGCTCACAGGGACCTCCTGAAGTGCAATGTGCTGGTAGAAACCAGAACAGAGCTGCAGAATCATTCCAAAAAGCTGCAAGCAGCAGATGAAGGCAACAGTTTCTTTGCTGGGAAGAAGGACGTGAAGGTTATGTATTGCTGATGCAGCTAAAACTGCTAAATAAAACCCACTGTTCTTCAAATATCAGGCAGGCAGGTGAAGAGAAGAAGGCAGGCTGTCACTGCATAATCCCAGGAACCTCAGGAGTCAGCTGCTTTCCAGAACTGGGGTTTTATCAGGACAGCATTTTCAGCCTTCCCTCCTCTATGTCTGGGGTCTGTTCGTGCCAGATTCCCTGTAGGTATCCTTAAAATACGAGCTTGACTTGGGAAAACACCACCTCTGTGAAGGCAACAGATTCCTGTCTGATGGCAGGGACTGACAGCAGACCATCACACAACATTGCACAGCCTGGTGGTATTTCTTTACTCCTTCCCATATCTGCTATCTCCTACCTTTCATTTAGGGGGAAATGAGAAGAAAATGGAATGGATCTGTCACAGCTCAAGCCATGGATGACAAAAGTCCTCTTGAATACTCTGAATTTTCACTTCATTCAAACATGAGTACATTTTAAAAAGCTCTTCACTTATAAAAACAAAAATCCCTTCAAAATTGAGATGAAAATAAATTAAATACAGGCCTTAATCATATTACATTAAGGTAGCCCATATATGCTGGAAAAGTTTTAATCTACTATGCCAGTGAATTCTAGAAGTTAGTTTGTCAGCTCTGGCTTCACACGTACAGAAAAAGAAATAATTTACAAGTTTAAGAGAGCAGAAAATTATTGTTTTGCACTCTCATTTAAAAAATAAGGATATGAAGGGCGTAAATCTATTTCAGTAAAGGAATCACCACCATTCAATTTATCAATTTAGGCTGAAAAAAGCCTATTTGTCAAAACTATCAATGCTTATCCTTTCCTCACAATGTTTTAGATTTGTAAGTAATAATTTGGGCATTAACTCCATCAAAAAACCCACCTGACATGTTCCAAACAGAAAATACTCCTATCAAATATAAAAATTATGATTATTACACTGTTTATGCATAAAGGCAACGATCTCTATCTTCACAGAAAATGCTAAGTCACGTCAGCCAATGCAAATGAACACATAAAAAATAGTCACAGTAGTACAAATATAGAAAACTAAAATTGGTGATTTAATCAAACACTTGCATTCATTAGTCACTTATTTAAACTCACTGACTTTAAGACCAATTCTTCCAAGAAAACTCTTTTCGTTTTCTTGGAAGACGGCTATTTTTAATAGGATTTGCTGTGAGTTCTAAACTAACCTGTGATTTTTTCAGCTGCCCAGTACTTCCCAGAAGTCTCCAGTATCCAGGCTTCATTTCTGTCCACAATCAAAAACGCGCTTTGGAAAGTATGGCATGAACTCCCATCTTCATAATAATTTCCACCTTGTCCATGCTCTTCCAACAGAGCAACTATTACATCCAATGCTTCTTTAGCTGTTGCACCTCTTTCTAGGCCAAGTCTATAAGAAAAGGGTAAAACAGAGATTCAAAGGGGAATGAACAGTGAGATCTCCTTAAGTTATACTTTTAAACATCAGCACTCATCTGGGTTTAAAATACTGAAGTGTCTGGTATAATCAGTATAAGAGTTCTTGCTTTAATGAGTTACTAGAATTAAAGGATGAGATCTTGAATTATTTGTTTCTAGTCTTGATTTTCTGTGCTGGTTCTTTACTCTCAAGCCTATCATAGCTGGCTTTTGGTTTTTTAAAAAAAGAGTCCAATTACCAACCAATGATCTCAGCTGCACTGTGAACATGCAATGCTCTATTTATCTCCTCCCCAGGCAGAATACATTTGAAGGACAATTTGCAAGTATTTTAAGTAACAGCTGTACCAAGTTTACTTTCCTGTAGAAGGGTGGGACATCATAAATTATTATTACCAGCTATCAAAAAAGGAAATTTAGTATTATAACCTCTCTCCAACCTCTCTTTCACAGTGCTCTGGCTGGCCAAGGAAATTAAGTGTTATCCTTATATGCATACTACATTCTGTACAGACAAGCATCTGTGCACAGTCATACTTCAGAGTTCCTGCACAGGCTTCCCCAAAAAACTATTTGAACACCAAATATGGCTTTTGTCAGAAGTAAGAGCAATCCTATGTCTAAAAGAACAGAATTTCAAAATGAAGTTCAAGCAAAGCAAGGGTATTTCATGGAAAAGTAAACTGAAGTGTGATAATAAATTTTACAAAGCCATAGGGAATGACTGTATCCTGCCTTGAATAAGTGGCATTAAATATTCCCTCAATATAATTTACAGCCCTAATTGAATCAACAACAAAAGCAGCAACCAGAGGTTGAAATCAGACCTACAAACCATTTCACTGGTTCTGAAATCCAATTATGGTAATGAGGAAATGCAGTGTTTCAAAGAACATCATATCCATGCCTCCATCCTTTGGCAGAGTTACCTGGATCAGTCCAAAATTTCTCTTGTTGTTTTGTCACTTTAATATTTCCCTCTGTGTTTGTCTTTCTTTCTAACCCCTCTACGAACAAAGTAATTTTGACTGATGGACAGTTCCGAGAAAATCACTTTTTTAGATATAAGATATAGATATAAGTACTGTCTGTGATAGCTCTTTCCATTTCTCTTGAAATCACATGACAAGAAAACACTACTCTGTTTCTTTCCTAAAAACCACAGTAGACAAATCAAGTCCTGATAATTTGAATACAGATTTGTTGATCTCAGTACTTCTCCACCTGACCTCTGCACTGGCTCTGCTTTGTTAAACACTTGGCTACCATTAGCCTTGTTTTAGGCTGAATTATTGAAAGCAGTGTTGTCATCTCTCTCAGCAGCATCTATTTATCACTTAAAGACAAAGAAGAGCCAAGAGCCAACTAGAATTTTAAGGCTTAACCTAAAGTGACAGTTCTTCCCCCATCATCTTCTTATTTTGCATTTATAGGATCTTTCCGTCTTGTCTAGTTAGTTGAAACTTGTTTGGTGCTGGTGACTCCATTTTTAGTCCCTTTACATTTATGTTTTTCCTTCATTCTTTGCATCACTGGTGCAACTGCCTCTTCAGACCAATACAGCAGTGCCAGTCTTTGCACAAACCACAGACATACTTTAAAAGCCAGTCCAAAAGCCTTGTCTTATATATTCCCTAAGAGCAGTCCCTGCCACAGGTAAGAGAAGGGTCTGAAAACTGCCTTGGTGACCATACAGTCACTAGATTGAGTGATACTCTGCTCCCTTCTCCCCAGTTAATGACCAAAACCATTAGGTTATAATTAGCTCAAAACCTGCCAAGAGACATAACATCCCACTAAATTTTAATGTCTCCCTAAAATTTTCCCTTTGAGATGGTCACAGTCTAGCTTTTGCTGTCAAAACTGCAGCAGGGGCTCAGGCTGAAGAATTATTCTTTAGATATTATTTTTTTATAAATGGCTCCAATGTTACATTTATTTCCATTAAGTAAAGGTCTAGGCACTGCTTTTGCTTGGCTCCTCCTATCTGTCAGTCACAAGGGACAGCAAAAAAAAAAAGGGAAAAACCCCATCCTACACAACAAACACACAACTAATTTTCACAAAATTAGGTCTTGTCAGTTATCTCAGCATCAGTGTCCTGGGCAACCACAGCATAACCCTCCCACTAAAACACTTTAGAGTACTGGAAGAACAGCTAGAAGCAATTTCAACACCAGATGAGAGCTTGAATTAGTTATTAATAAAATTTCATTGATTTAGTACAATCCACTGCCTAAGTACCTCCAATATGCTATCATACTGTCAAAACAATATTATCTTAAGCTTTTCAACTTCACCTATCAATTACATAATGCAGGCTTTCCAAATTAACTAACATACTTGATGACGTTCTACTTTATTCAGTTTTGAGGTCTCTAAGGAAAGAAATTGGTAAACAAATTAATACAATTTTAAAGAGCATTCCTGACTCCCTGCCAAGATTGGCATCTCTGTGTGGCTCTGAAAAAATTATTGCACCTGTGATGAAACAAACAAATAAATAATAAAAACACATAGGGATTAAAACTAAGACAAAAATGCAAAAATAAGGGTGTAATTTACAGGTTTCTCCATGTTTACCTTTGTATAATGCTGTCCTAACTTAACAGCAAATCAGTACATGAACTCTTCAGAAGAATATGCTTCCCTAAGTGAACAGGTGTTTATAGCTGCATATGTGCATCAAGAAAACCTCAAAACTGCAGGCAGCCAGGAAAAATATCTGAAGAAAATCCTGATAGGCTAACTAATGCAACAATACTGGTCTAGCTTCCCAAAATCAGCTTTCGAATAAATCCCTAGGGGAAAAAAAAAAAGGTTCCCTAGTAATTTGTGCTGGAGCATATTTTCTCTCAGTTTTTCTTTATGTTGTGACTAGGTCCATATTCTCCATTTAGATTGCATGGAACAAGACCAACTTCTAAGCCTCCAGTCCATCACACAAACTTTAGTAGTCTCTTAAAGATCATTCAGGTGTTCTGACATGCTGTGATACTCTACCAAAGGGGCAGAGCTGGTGCCAGCTCCTTCACTGCAGCCTGCAGAGATCGATTTTGATGGCTCTCTGTTCTATGAGGTGACATGAAACAGACACTCTTGATTCAACTGGCCAAGTCTTCACAATGAGAGGAAGCATCACTGAGGCTGGAACAAGCAGCAGAGGGTAACAACACATCTCTGGTTCTCCTTGCCTGAAGCATCCTCTCTCTGCATCTGAGCTACAATTTCTTCTGCAGGTAAGAAGGAAGAGAAGAAAAAAATCAACTACAGGGGATGATTACTTGTAGTTTATGGCCAGTGCCTCCTTACTTTGGTATGTCCTGATTTGCTAGAGTGGGTAAATCTAGAGCTGTAGGACAACATGTTTGTTTGAATGTTAAACAGTCCTCTGAGACTGCAATAACTGAGCAAGAAATAAGTAGAACTCAGTATTTAAACCAATGGTTTGTTAAAGTTTGAAAAGGACTGCAGTAGGAACAAAAAATAAAAGTGGAGCTTAGAAAGTAATCTAAGTCCTTTTCTTCACAAAACGTTGCTCTATACTTTCTTGAACAACCCCTCACATCTACTCAGCCTCTCCTGATGCAATTAAATGCACCAGTCCCCTCAGGTACAGCTTCTCCAGATTCCTTCAGTATATACAGAGCTTAAAGAAAATACCAAAGAGAAACATAATCCACATTCCCTCATGATTTTCTCATTGGTCACATTCTACAGCTCTCTGATCACATTTCCAATTTCCACTGCATTCTCTCCAATTGGCCCACATTCCTCTTGATTTGTGGTAGCTGGAAGCAGACACTGTATTTCTGCAGAGACATGTTAGAGAACATTTACAGTTACAGTTTCAGGCAGCATCTAACAACAATTTCTTCTAACTCATGCTTCCCAGCTTGCTCATGAGAATAAATTCTAAGGTTTTAACATCCTCTTGAAAGTCAAGGTATCTATTTCCTATCCTTTTATCTATCAAATATGTTAACTCATTGCAGGAGTAAAGTAGAATAGTTTGACAGGGTTTTTCTTGACTACCAGTTATTACTGTGCATTTATCAATTCTTTGATATTTGAGGTTTTCCTCTTCAGGAACTGAGGTTAAGCTGGTTTACAACTATTTTTAACTATATTAAGCATAGCCACAACATTTAACTTTTTCCAGTCAACCGAACCTGCTCCCATTTTTCACTAGTCCTCAAGAAAAATGAGAGTTCACCTGTAACTGTTTCAGCCAGCTCATTAAGTATCCTAGAGCGAAGTCCAGTAGGACTATTTTGTCTAAGACTGATTTACTTAAATATGCAGCTGTTGTCCTGTTCAGTCTGAGTCCATTTGCTTAATTTCTCTTTGTAACAGGTTCGCACGTTCTCTCTTCTTTCCTTTTAGCTCTCATCCCCCACCCAAGCCTCCTTTAAATTCTCTTCACTACAAGATCACCATGCAGGCGGAGACTTACAGTGCAGCAGAAGCCTTTTGGGCAGACAGTCATCAATGAACAGACTCACAGGAGTTTGTGTGCCAGCATCTGAATAAGAGCAATGGTTTGCATTGGAATGCATGGGCTGAAGTAAGGCATAGAAGTTTGTTTATGCCTACAGTTGGCTATAAGCCCAGAATAAGCTTTTTAGGTCAGAGTAGGCTGCTGTAAAGTGGGGGAGAATAAAGGGCACACCAGCAATCTGATAGCACAAATTAGTTAGCAGTTCCTTACTAACAATGTAATCATATCTCTTACCCCATCAGAAGAGCCACTGCTAGACTGTAGGGTAGGTGGACAAGGCACATTGAGTGAACACACAACAGATTGGTACATTCTAGGAGGCTAAATTCAGATTGCAAGAGTTTTAAGTTTTCACTCAGCTGTATCTGGAGCCCTACCTAGCCTGCCTGTACTGTTTTAAAATCTCCTGATGCCAACACCACCAAGCTGTTACCTGGTACCAGCATCATCCAAGGCTGACCATGAAAGGCTGGTCACAGCTCAGCAGGACACCCACCTGACAAGATCCATGCCAAGCAAGGCTTCAGACTCAGAAGCTGGTTCTCTGGTCACGACAGCTTCGTTAGCTACACACACTCCATGCTCATTAGCCCCCATTTCTGCCCCCCAAAGCCAGGAGGGCCTGCTCAGCACCACAGCGTGAGTCTTCGGCGCCTGCTCAATCTCGATGTACGTGCACTGCAGAGACAGCAGGAAGAGAGAAAGTTAAACTATCACTTCACCTGCTGCTGTGACTGAACTAACACAAGACTTCAATGTTCAGAAAGGACACGGGCTATTTAGAAGGTCCATGTTTTGTGAATGAACGAGGAACTTTTTTAAACAACATTTAAGTGTCACGTTTGAGCCTTCACATCCTTATGTTGCATAAGCCTGGGAGAATACACGTGCTGATGCTTGCAGGCTTCCAAGAGACAAGCAGGACTCAAATGCTAGAATCAGTGGAAAGCAGAAAACAGACTCTACTGTTACATTAATAAAACACAGATCATGCCTGAACATAGTAAAAAAAAAAAAAAAAAAAAATCAAAGCATTCTACAACCTCCCCTAAGCACCATCTCCAGTACTTTGTTACATACATAGTGTGACAATGGCAACTGGGACAAAATGCATTTGAAGGTTTCCTCCTCTCCCTTGCTGCCGCCCCTGCAGCTGCCCCCATCACAGAGACAACTGGAACAGAAAGAGGGGAAAAAAAACAAGCCTTGAAAGGATTCAGTGGTACAATAAACCACTTTGATAAACAGACACAAGAAATAAAACATGGGTACTGCTGTTGCTTAAACTGTGTTTTTACTATTTTAAAAGGTCTACTTTAATTAGATGTCTGCGAATGTACTCTGACAAGTCAAAAATACAAAGGAAGGCTGCAGAGAAGTCATTGTATCAGCAAGGAAGAAAGAAATTATGTCATCTTTCAAATAATTTTCAAAACAAGCCCTTGCCTTCAAAACAAGCACTGTTTTCCCAGACAGCATGGATGAGACCTCAATCCACCACTGGCTTGTGCAAAACAAAGAAATGGACTTTATATTTTACTGTTGAGTTCACATCAAGTTTTCCACAGATCAAACCCTGCAGAATTTGCATTTGAGAAACCCAAAGTTGTCTGTATTTATGAGGCATCTCTTGGGGTTCAGCATTCCTGTTGTAACATATTCTTACAGAAAGTAATCTACAACAGGTTTTTTGGGGGAATATCTGATCATGTATACCAAAGTAAACAGGATCATCAGAATGGACATGTGGACTAAAAGTTATTTGCCTTGTTTGCCTGGCTGTGTCTATATTAAAATCTAAAGCCAAAGAAATCAGTCCAAAATTATCAGAGCATCAAGAAGCTTTGTTTTTTTGCTAGCCTTTCTTTCTGCTTTTAAGGATTATACCTCATGATCATCTTCAGCCTCCAGTCTTGAGCAATGATTTTTACAGTGATAGTTCCTCTAGTATGCAATTAAAATGTGTAGTAGACTATCTTTGGTCAGAAATGGGATTTTCAGAGTCCTTCACTTTGACCATGCAAGAAGGATACAAGAAATGGGCTTGCCACCTTCATTAGGTAATGTGTGCAAATAGGTCAAAACCAAACAAAACAAAAAACAAAACACCACAAAGTGATTTTGTAGAGGCAAATTCCTCATCTATCAAGGTGCAACAACATTTGGCACTGGCCAGGAGCTAATATCTGACAAATAAAAATTCTTTAAACTCTTTTTTGCTTCACTGCATGGCCAAGCCATGCCATAACTGACATTTCTTATCAAAAGTCACCCTTCTCCTCTTGAGCTGTGAGCAAACAAACCTCATTTTTGACATTCTGCACAATTTCATTTCAGAGCTTCAGGTCAGTGCTGTTTGGATAAGCACCTGACACGTGTGTGTGAACAGAGAATAACTCTATTTGCTGGATGTGCAAAGGAGGACCTGGACCAGCAAGGGGAGATTACAAAGTGAAGACAACACCAGAGCAGCTGTCAGGCCCTGGGTCTGCAGCCTCAGCCCCCTAATAGATGGTCAGCTGGCTGCAGCCACCCTGCAGAGCCATCCATGAACCTTCTGAATTCCACAGCAGAAAGCAAAAACCTAGACACAGCACGGAGAAAACTTCAGCACTCCAAACACCCACACTTGCATACCATTTTCTGCCTGAATAGCCCTATTATACAAGCTTGCTTACACTGACTCTTTGATTTTTTAGAAGGAAAAATGATAACACTCTGAAAAGTGATAGTTAAGCTAAAAAAACTGCTGAATGCCTTTCCTCTGCAAAACATATTTGCAAGGCTATCCTCGCCACCAATCATTTATTACTTGGCGCCTCATTCCAAAAGCAAGCACTACCAAAGCTGTTACTCATTGCAAAGATCTTATTGTCAATGGTAGCAGTTGAGAAAAGGGAAAGAGGAAATTGTTTGCTCCTGCTTGACAAGGTCAGAGCATCCTGAAAAATATGTAGTTTTGTTTTGTAACTTTTTAATCAGAGGCCAGAAAACATCCACAGGCAACACTACACACCTCAAAATACAGCTGTCACCCTTGGTATAGCTCCTTTTGTCCTCAACCCAAAAAGAAGTGAACATGGAGCATATTTTCATGCTATATTCAGTTTCCATACAATAACTCAGGTACACAGATGATATTCAAGCCTTGTCTTATTTATATAAATTGTCTCAGAAGACTTAAATAACAGAAAAACCAATTCAATCTGACAGTCACTGACAGGTCTTGTAAAACTACTATTGACTTAACTCTTATTCATTTGTCATGGTTATTGACACTGCTGAATAAGTCTTGATAACATTTTACTTTCCTACTATAATTATTTACTCCAGTAAGCATAAAAGTAGGCACTCAGTAGGATTGATGTATTAAGGCAGGAGCTTGGTTCATATTTATAATGGTAGGTAAGAGCTTCTCAAAAAAAACTAGGGTCCAGAGGTGACTGTAGATTATTAATTTTAAACATAAAGCTCTCATTTCATAACTTCACCATACCCCCCTTAAAATAACATCAGAAAACTCTTTCCCAAGAAACAAGAGGAACTGGGCTACCCACTTGTAGCCAAGACACATCAGTTGTAAAGGTAGGTCAACTGGAGCCAGACACTGGATGTGCAACACAGCAAACCACTGCTCCTCGTTCCACGGAAACCAGGACACATCCTTGCAACAGATAAAGCACAAAAGGAAATAGAGGGGAGAAAGACAACACTATCCACCAAAAAAAAACTTCACTGGCCCCTATATCTCCAGAAACAGGAGCTCAGATAATGACAGGATTTCAAAAGCAGGCAAAAATTCCAACATCCCTGTGCCCTCTCCTGCACCCCACAGGCCTGGCAAATCCCTCCAGCACAACAGCAGAGCAGCCTGTTCCACTGAGCACTGTGCCAAACTAGGCAATGACAAATAAAACAGCATCAGGTACTGCTGTGATTCTGCTCGCCACTAACCCTGTCTTCAGAATTCCTGAAATGTCCAGTCTCAGTTGGACTAATGTTTTGCTATGAGTATGAACGCTAAAAAGAGAAGAATACTGACAAATTTGGTGGCAGAAGCTGAAAGAGAGTGGTGTCAGGCTCCATTGATTTTCTAGAATTCAAGCCCTGAAAGTGGCATAACTGGCATTGTGCCCTGTGACAATAAATTCCCATTAGAAAATATAAAACTGAAGAAGAAAGACCTCACCCACAAGAGATGCAGCCAACAACTTTCAAAAGAATTGAGCAGGCTGGGAACTAATGATGCTTCTTTTATTTCACTTACAGTATCAAGAAGAGAATCTTATCAAGGGAGTCCTAAGAATAGCACAAGGCACAAACGTATCTACCAGCCTAGCTAGGGCATACAGATAAGTTGGAGGTATTCCAAAACCAGACACAACAGTCATAAGCACAAGAGATTTCTTCTTTCATTAATGAAAAGAAACTATTGTGCAGTTTCTACTGTACTAAGGCTGCAGAAGCCCAATTCCTAGCACTGTCAGTCAGGTCATTATGAAATATCAATGAAATCACATAGGCTTCAGCCCTGGGTAACAAAGGCAATAGTCAGGGAATGCTTTAGAAAGAAATGATCTTTGAAAAGGGGCATTAAGATTCCTGATTACAAAAGAGATCCCACCCCAACCCCCTTCCCTGCCACCAGATTCAGGCTCGAACTTGGCTTTAACTCTTTGCTTCACTGCTTCAAGCACTGCCATACCATAGCACATATCTGAAAATAGGTAAAATATCTGTATGAATGCAGCAACTCAGTAAGTTTCACCACAGCTTTTTTTAAGCCCATCCAAAAGAGGGATGCAAAAAACATGCTGAGACAGTCTCACAGCCTGCTGCCTCCCTGGCCACCAAGACATTGAGACTGACAGCCTGGCTGGAAATTTATAGACAGGTGATTCCACAGGTGACATGAGCTGCCAGGGCTTTCCCATAAGACTGAAGTGGAAACCCGGAAAATTAGAAGAGTTACTCGAGGAAGCCCCTCAGACTATCTAAAGCAGATGTGCCTAGCAGTGAGCTTTACAGACAATTCTTTTGCTGCTTATTTACAGAAACAAATTTAGTAGAGCTCAAAGAAGTGGGAATAACCTCTCCTTGGAAAGGGAAACATGCAAGCAGTAGCACACAATCCAAAAGAAGTGGTTAGCCAATGCTATTTATTACCACTGCTTGCTTACACAGTAAGCAGAACCAAGCACAGAGTGGAAGACATCTGGATGACTTTTCCACACCCATTAAACGTGTCCATGACATCTCCTACAGCAGCAAAACTTGTGCCACAGGAAAGGGGACAGCCACACACCAGGATAAATCCAGCCTGGGTACCTCTCAAGTACTCAGCCCCAGTTCTGGTGGTGACATGGCCAAACCAGAGCAGTGAGAAGTCTCTCCTGCAGCAGGATGAATCCTCAGGCAGCCAGCTCTCAGAAGCACATACTGTGCTGCTACCCATTTCCTCACATTGTCACCAGACATAAAAGCATTTGCTAACTGTACAAATAGAGAAAAAAGCCATTTTCTCCCACAGTAAAGTGGCTCTTTCTTCTTCATTTTAAGAGCAGGGTACTTTTCTCTTTATATGAAGACCCTAGTTCACTTTACATATGCTTTGTGTTTGTATATTGTTCCCAGCTGTTTATATTCATTGCAACCAATAACTATAAAATTTGAATCTTATCTCTAGCAGTGTGTAAGGATAATAGATTTGATTCTGGGGAAAAAAATAATTAGAAAAGCTAGAAAAAGCCAAACTGTTCCTCTGACAGCCAATCTGCACCCTCTGACTGACTCCAACCTGCTCTATCAAGCCACCCAAGAGCCTCAGGCCTTTGAGCCACTGTATGGAAAAGTGCTCCACAAAATGAAATCTAAATATCTTTAAGTAAATCAAATACCACAGTCTGCAGCAAGGCACCCAAGGCTGAGAACACTCTCTGGAGACACTACCTGTCAGAGCATATTTAGCAGTCAAGAATTCAGCTCTTGGTTTTCAAGATACAGATTTAGCAGTCTCCTGGGTGATAAGCAAAAGTGAAACTGAAATGTGGATGAAGCTTATTAATTTAATGTTTTAAAACAGTAAGAAACAGATCTCAAAGAAGCCACAAAGAGCCCATCACAGAGATATCCTGGGAATATGCTCACTCATACGTTTTGACAATTAAATGGTTTGGGTCAAGATGGAAGAGTTGGCAGTTTTTTGCCCCACACAATTCTAATACTCTCCCCTCCTCTTCCTGTCTGCTACAATAAAAAAGGAAAATTAAAAAGGTTAAGAACACAAAAATAATAGTTCAAGCTAACCAGTTTTGCTCTGGTAGCAGAAGAGAACAAATAAGCAGCACTCCTACAGTAAAAAACAGGTTTTGAGAGGGCAGAAACGTCCAAGAGATTATGGCTTCTACCTCTGAACTGCTGCTGGGTTGTGCACTGAGCTACAAAGCAAAGTCAAACACATTAGTTTAAAGGCCAGTGGCCTGCAATGGAGCAGAAGAGAGAAAACTCACATTAGCCAAGTAATAGAGTGCTGGAGGCAGCAACCAGTTTCTTTGGTTAGCTGCTGCCTGCCTGCACAGTGCCTCTCCTTTCTCCCGGGGTGAAGTCTCAGGGTGAGCTCCAGCAAGGACCCATCTGTCCGCCTGTGCAAGGGCTCTGCTGCCTCCCAGCCAGAGAGACAAGAACGCAGCTCCCTAACCCACCTCTGAGCTGAAAGCCTTCAGACTGCAGCCTCCTTTATCCACACAGAGTAAGCAGAACACTCCATCACAGGCACAAACACTACTGTGTTTCATCAGGGTCTCCTGCCAGACACCACCTGCCCATGGAAGTGTCACTGGGGGTACCCAGGTTAACATCCACACCTGCAGCAATGTGACTGTGACTTGGCACTGCCACTCGGACCTGGAGGCTTCCCAAAGAGCAAATTCTCAGTAGATCCTGCTGCTGATTGACCTCTGTGACCAGACTCTGAACAGCTTGCCCATGACACAAACGCAGATAACCCAAAGAGCTGGCAAAAAAAAGGGAAGCAAAGTACCCCAGAACCAAACTGCAGCACTGCTGTGGTGCCTGGTTACAAACACCAGGATTAAGATCACCAGGTGATACAAAACCAACTTTAATACAAAGTGTGCTTTCCAGGATTTATACTGCCTTGCAACACCAGGCAGGGATCCATCAGTTTCCTTTAGGTGAGTTTTTTATGTCTGCATTCCTTAGATCAATGAACAAAAAACAATCCTACTGCTCCTCTGAAAACTCAGTGCAAGGGGAGGTAGAATGATATCCATTAAAGAAAAAAAAAACAAACAAAACAAAACAAAACTCCAAGAAAACAGTAGCATAACTAAGGCATAACTATGTCACAAGGTTTCAGAAAACAAAAGAATTCCTTTTACCTCATAGAGGGCTGGCTTTTAGCCCAGATCTGTGTTTAATACCAACATACTAGAATAATTTTGAATATTCCACAGTTTTATAGACTTCTTTGCTTACCCTTTCTGCTTTGCTCTTTCCATTCCTCCATAAGAAGTTGCATGCTGTTAAGATAAAATGTTTTACAGCTCTATAGTGAAGCAAGAAACCAGGACTATTTTGAAATCATGAAAATAAGGTCAAGTTAGAGGAAAGAAAGGTAGAACTAAAAGGAAAAAAAAAATCCATATGGGAAATTCACCTACAAAAAAGTCAATCAGCCAAGACTGCTTCAGGAGAAGGAAAACCACAGCAAGCAGTATCTAAGTAGAGGATACAAGAAATCCAGTAAGTAAAATCTACCTTAAAAATAAGAAGAGGGGCTTGATTTTAAAGAGCGTATGACAAAAATTCTCACTAACATGGGACAAATTCTTAAAATCCACACCTGGGGGGAAAAAAGAACACACTTACTTTTAGTAGAGGAATTCAAAAAAGGACCTTATTTATGCTTAGGAGAGCAACACTTCACCTGCACACACAGATTCACTAGGCTGATCACTAGAACAAGGAAGAGGGCTGATCAGCAGCTGCCCCTGTGAAATTGCAATGCAAGGGAAGAATAAACTTTTGAGAAAGTTGTCGCACACATACACAGAAGGGACCTGTAATGAAAAGCCCCATTGTTCAGGGTCTTGGGAACCTGCTGACATGGAGGGAAGGAATTATGTTGATGAGCTAGCTGCAGGGTTACTTGTCGGGTAGATTGAGCCACAAAGATCCAGCTGAAAATGACTTGCAGTGTTCACTGGGTTCCCCTGAGACCCTGCCACAAACTGACTGATAGCTGTACAGCACAGCCTGGCCACTCCTTTATGGCATAATCTCACTGAATCACTGTGCCACTTCTGGTTACAGAAACTGGAAATAAATAGGATACAAACTCCCTGACAGAGTCATTAGTGCCTCTTAACAGAATTTCAGAATATGAGTGACAGCCACAAACAGGTAATCACAATTTGATACACACTGAACCACATAATGTGCAAAAAATAGAACATAATGAAAACCAAGTCAACTATCATTGTCCAGTGAAGGTAAAGAAACCAAAGCAAATATACAATATGGAATGGAGAGAAAAGCTACTCATTTGGGAAAAAGAAACTCAAAACATTAGGTTAGATGAGAAGAAAAATCTAGTCAGAGGCACAAAGGATTACTGACTTAAAAAACTGCAGTGTGAAATTGATCAGCCACATTTTTCCATTTGTAAATATTGTACATTTAGTTTCTCACAGCTGTTCAGTTAGTTTTACAAAGTGCAAGGGAAGGAAAGCTGTAGTAAAAAAGAAAACCTACACCAACAATAACTGAAGTGTTGACAATCTTCACGGGTTTTAAAGAGCAAAGTATTAACCCTGAGTATGTCAAAGCTACATATGTCAAAGCTTTGACACTCCACTCTCCCATCAGTAAATTACCTGTGACAATTTTACTTAAAAGGTAGATAATGTTGCATGCCTGGTGCTTAACTAGGTGAAGCAGCAGAATTCAAGCCTTTCCTTAAAGCTTTTCTTGACTTTGAGGTACCACTCACTACCAATACACAACGACTGTGCAAAGCTACCAGACAGCCCTTAGACCTAACAAAAGAATTGAAATCAGTTCTGTGTTTTAACCAGCTTGCTCTACTCAAAATATGCATTAAAAAAAAAAAAAATACATTAACGATTCTTAGTGCTGAGTGTGATGAAGATGCAGTGATAAGCAATCACTTGCACTACTCTTAGAGAAAATGATGATGTTTTTATCCTGTGCTAGGAGGAAACAGGAAGAATTTTGGCAAACATCTGGAGCCTGTATTTACTGTACACAACTTTACTTGAAAAATCTCAGGCCAGCTAATGAAGAATTATGTAGTAGCATAGACCAGCAGAAGCCAAAGTATCCATTAATTAGGACCTAAGCCTCTACTTTACAAAAAAAAAAA
>VZTB01008810.1:1246043-1258447 GCA_013397245.1 Thryothorus ludovicianus
AAAAAAACCAAAAAAAAAAAACGGCCCACTCCAGTCTGTCATCTAAAAGTGCATCTTCACCACACTGCAGCAAACTTTACCTTGATTTAAAAAAGAATCAGCATTTAAGGAGAATGCCTGAAGATCCTTGTCGGCAGACTAAATCTACAAACTGTGTTGCACTATGAAAAGGAATTATGCTTCCCACTTCTAAAAGGTCTGCAAAAGAGTTTATGACTGAATTGTAAAAAAAAAAAAGGCATTAAACTTGTTAATCATAGTATAAAAGAGGTATCATAATAGATTATATATAGTTTAATTATATACTTTATCAAATTATGACAAGCTCATCAAAGAGTAAAATATGGGGCAAAGAGACCAAAAGAATCAAGAACTCTTACAGTAAGTTCTTACAAATTATTCTCCATTATAGGTACAAAACAGAAAAGCTTTCCAAAGTTCTTCTTCCCCAATAACAGAATATTTTTTTTCATTTCCAGTTCTGTGAAGAGGTGTTTTAAAACAAACTGCTCTGAAGTTTTCTTGTCTTATTGTCACACTTGTGCTACATATGCCAGCACATATCTACAAGGTGCTACAGCACTTAACTGCACATAGTGCTCCTGGGGGTGGGGATTTCTTTATATCCAAAATTAAACCATTTTATAATGCATCAGTTGTACCAGATGTTGGCAGCAAAAAGAATTAAGAGAACATTAACTGTTAGAAAGAAGAGCACCAAACCCTCTGGAATCTGGAAGTCATCCCATTTGAAAAACAGAATTAAAACTGGCACTGGCCTTCAGATATCTTCTGGGTAAGTGACAAGTAGATCCATAAAGAATTTGTTTGGATGAGAGACATCAGCCTGGTGCAGAACACCTCCTGTTCTCAGCCTTCTGCACAGCCACAGGGGCAGGAGGAAGCTGAATGCAGGGAACCTCACAGGTTCGGCTTTCCCAGCTGCCAGTCAGAGCAAGAGCCTGTGGACTCTAAAAGCTCCTGGCAGTGAAGCATCAGGCTCTGTCTCCTCTGATAAAATGACTGCCTGCACAGACCCTTGTCTTTCCTTCTGGTGCCTCAGTCTCTTCATTCCACCATCACTTCACACTTTCCCCTTTTTCTGTCACCCTGCTCATTTGTCCCTTTGCTTCACTCTTCCACATCTGCGTATCCTTTTGTTTCTCCTGTCATTTAAACAAGGATGCAGCAGCAGACTACAATTCCAATAACCCCAGCAGAGTCCCCTTCAATCTGCACATATGGCATCAGTATCCAGCCTCAGGACTCCACGTCCAGCCTGGATTCAGAGAAAAGCCACAGCACTAAAAACTGACCATGATACAGGTGCCCAGCTGCCAACAGAGCCAACGGCATGTACAAGATTTAAGTCTGGCTTACAAATCTTGCACACTCTCATTCTCCTCCTCTCACATTTCCTTATTAGAGCACAAGTTTCTCAAGTCCCAGATTTCTGGATACCTGTTTTTCAACTTGTCTGTAGCATAGTCAGGCCCCATTACTGACAAACAACCATGAATGGGAATAATTCATTTGGCATGTGACAAACTCCCAAAATTTGCATGTAGTTCCAGTTAGCCAGGATATTTTTCTCTTAAAAGGAAAGCAGCCAACCACATGGTGCAGGAATCTGAGATGTGAACAGTTCTGCCTATCTGCCAGAAAAAGTAGAGATCCTGGATTTTTCCCCAATTAAAAAAGTTACATTGTGTTTCATTTTCAGACTTTAAAAAAAATCTTGTCTTTCTGCTCAAGAGATTTGAGTGAAGCGAGCAAGGACTCCACAACCTGACGAGAAAACAAGACGGTATTCATTTCTTCCAATAACAGTGATTTCTCACAGTTTGAATGCAATAATTCACCCTCACCTCAACTTTGCTTCCTGGATCATGCTCTGCAGCAGCAAAGTAGACCACCTCCTGTACCTCGTCCCTAGGTCGTGCAGAGTTCTTTCCAAACACCACCAGCCCATCTCTGGAACACGGGGGGAAGGCTACAAAACAGTAACTTGGAGGAGCTGCAGCCATCCTAGAAAGGAAAGAGAGCATGAACAAACGAAACTAGTGGAGTTTTTTTATTCATAACCACACACGTTAGAGAATCACAACTGCAGCTAAGAGGGAATACATTCCCTCTGTCAGTTGATTGTCCAATGACAAGGGAAGAACAGGTCAGCTCAAAGGAAGCTTATCTGAATTTAATATTAGAAATATGACAATTTTCCTCATTTTTCATCCAAGCTTTGTGAAGGTATAAATAGGAAAATAGGAAAGTGCTTTAATGAGTCTGCTTAGTGCCCACTGAAAGGAGATACTCTGCACTGGAGCTGCTCAGGAACGTATGACCTAGATGTATTCTGCTGACTCAGACAAGTGCAGAGACACAGAATAACTTTAAATAATTTACTCCCTCTGCTCACATGCACTTTAATATCTTTAAAAAGGAAAGATAAAACATGTTTGAGGGATTCCTGAGAGAGGACAATAGTATAACTGGAAAGAGAACAAAGATACAGCACAATGACTTTAAAAACTGTCAGTCAATTTATCTACTCAGATGGGAGAGAGACTGAAGCACTAATTGCATTTTATTTTCCCTGTGGTTTGTCTGCATTGCAGCTCTTACCTGAAGTTAATTGATTGTTGTTTATTTGTTTATGTAGGCTAATGTGAAGTGTTTATAGGATAATTTTAAGTGTTTGCAATGACAATATATTAAGAAAAAATATAAACTGTTTCAGGACTATTACACTACAGTAGCTGGTCTTGTGTACATTGCCATATCATATTTTTTTCCACCATTCAGGAAAAATTTCTGGCATGTATGCCTACAAAAGAAAAAGTAGGGTGTTTATCACTTGTTAAAAAAGCACTCAATGCAGATGTCTAAGATTACTTCACAGTTCTTATCCCAGCAATAGAAACTCAGTAAAATTTTTTTACCATTAGCTTTCACTACAAAACATTCAAATTTGGCTTTTTTTTTTAAACAGTGCCATTTGAGTACATACTTCTCACAGAATAGCAGATAATAAAACAGAGGAAGAATTCCTTTTGTATAAAGACTGTAATCCATAAAATGGTAGTTGTGGACTATGAACAGGTCACACAGATGTTCAGCCTTGCAAAAAGAGGCCAAGTAGATCCATATCAGAAGTGCCCTCTACCAACACCATGTGAGGCAATGAATCATCCAGGGAACTCACACAATCTTTCCATTTAGGTAAAATTATATTCATCCGCTTGAGTTGAAAATGCAATAGAAAACAAACAAATCCCTTTTCATAAGCAGAATTTTGACCAGTGGGAAAGGACAAGCTACACTGAGCTGGACTTACTTCAGCTGATAAAACACATCTGCCAGAGGACACTGGGCTGCAGACCTGCCTCTAAATCTGGGACATTACTGGCTCTCCAGGAGTGTCCTGCACATGGACATGATGAAAAGCCCCACTTTAGCTGCCACCCATCACCTGCAAGCCCTCAGAGGATTTATGGTTTAACTGGAACGTGGTGTGTATGTAGTGGACTGCCCAGCCTTCATCACTAATGAAACCATTCAGGATTTTGCTGTGAATGGTTCCTGTATTAAGCCTGTGTATTACTGTGTTGGTGATGTCAATGGAACTGATTTCCAATGCTCTAAGAGTGCCCACCTGCCTTCAGGTTGCTCATCTTTTAGCACGCCGAATTTGTCTTCTGATACATTGCCAGGTGAGCCAAAATCTTGAACAACTTGCAGATTTAGTGAGGATCTCACTATTCAAAAGTATTTCCTTTATTCTAAACACTAACTAAGCAGATTTATTTGAAATACATGACACAGCTGAAAAGCGTTAGTCACCTAAGGGCTTAGCAAGAAAGGTTAAAATTATATAAAATACAATTTTTATTAAATTATTACCTAAACATATTGGCAGATAGGCTTTAAAAGATGGGAAAAGTTTCAGCATTCTGTTACTGCACAAATATGAAGGTATGCCAGGCAGACATTTACATACCTACAGTCTGTGTAGATAGGGAAAAGAATTAAAACCTTAATTAGGTATCTAATGCCCTTCAGAATTCTGAAACCTCCCTGAAATAAGTCTCAACTGCATGTGTGAGATTTTTTTTTTTCCTTAAATATACAAACAGTTACTGAACCTAAAACAAATTGCCATTTTGGTAATGCTTTTTAAGTACAAAAGTATGAGTAAGTGTATTTGTGGGATTTCTTTTTCCTTAAATATACCAACAGTTACTGAACCTAAACCAAACTTGCCATTTTGATAATGCTTTTTAAGCATGAAAGTATGAGTAAGCTCCTCTATAACTAGAGCTCCCTTCAACACACAGTATATTTCATAAATATGAGCAAGCTACCCAGCAACTAGAGGTCATTTCAACACAGTGCATTTCACACAGGCAAGTATACAACAATCAAACACCACATCAAATGGTTTAACCTTATCCTGAGACCATGACTGTCAATGGAGGAGTTTGCACGAGGATCTCAGACCAGAGTTTAGAGAAGGAAGCCATCTAGCACTCTACTGCAGTTTAAATCTACTCAGTTTGCTAGGTAGCACTTTTTCCCTAAAACCTCATTTGGTTCATTTTGATTATGACAAGGATGGCCATTTGTCAGATATACCCACCACCTCTATTTGCTCAGAACCCTACTGTACTTTATCTTCCTCCATCACGTAGATAAAACAGTCTGCTAGCAGCCACCTATCTAACACAGGTTAGCAGAACATCTCTACTTTCCCACTTCATGGCCTTCTTTTCTTCATGCAGCTTCAGGTTGTCGTCATGCTCATTTTCACATATTTGCCACCTCTTACACAGCTCAATATCAAACAAACACCTTTCACCCAGAGGAGGAAAAGAACATTCCTTCATAGTACCCCTGATAAATCAGCCTGACTTATAAAACCACCTACTGTTATAATTCCTACACTTTTTTTCACAGAGAGTTTGCTCCTTCGGTGAAAGGTAATCCTGAAAACCTTAGAAAACACAGGGAATGACTGCAAATAGATCTCAAAGAACAGCTTGCTGCCTGTTCACACAGTTCTCTACCACAGAGCATGTTAAGCACACTGGCCTGATTTTCTCAGCAGACCATACCTCAGACCTACATTCTGGTGCAGACAGACTTATGCCTCAGTTGCAAACCCTTACAGTCATAGATGGGCCAAGTTCAGAGAAACAGGGACTGTACAGACCATTACAGGCTATATCCAATATCACTCTGCATATGGAAGCCCTGGAAATAGAGCTGTACATTAGGCTATGCCACTATATAATAACTGCTGCAGTTGTAGGGAGTTCACAGGCATCATGCTTGGTCGACCTCAAAGGTTGAAAAAAGAGCTCTGAGCAGCAGCCACAAGCTAATATACTCCACTTGTTATCTTTTTATTTGACAAAACATGCTACAGGCAGGAATGCAATATTCCCTGGTCATATTTTTTCCCAGTCCTGTGTTCTGTCACTATAAAGAAGACTTACTTAACAAGTTCGTGTATTAAGATCTTTCCTCATTGTGATAAGTCCCATTTAACACCTGACAAGCCAAATTAATTGTATGAATATATCACCACTTCTGTCAGTGGTTAAACAGACAGTACTGAGTTCATAAGTATTTTAATGCAGAAAGAAAGGAGTAACAACCATTGAGCAATCATAGAATCAAAATGGTTGGAAAATACCTCCGATCAACCTTTGAGCAAACACCAAGCACAGCAACTAAATCACAGCACTAAGTGCCATATCCAGGGGTTTCCTGAACACCTCCAGGGATGATGACTCCATCACCATCCTGAGCAATCCATTCCAATGCTTAACAAACCTTTCTGTGAAGAAATTCCTCCTGAGGTCCAAACTGAGCCTCTCCCCTGCTGCAGCTCAGGACCATGTCCTCTTGTCCTGTCACTGGCTGCCTGCAGAACAGGCTGACCCCACCTTTCAGGCACTTGTAGAGAGGGTAAGGTCTCTCCTGAGCCTCCTCTTCTCCAGGCTGAACACCCACAGCTCCCTGAGCTGCTCCTCACAGCACTCACTCTTCACAGCTCCATTGTTCATCTCTGGACAAATGTCTGACACCAAATATCACAATGGGAAACAACAGGTACAACAATTATCAGGGCTTTATAAACATGTCTGAACATCGCTATGCTCCTGAAATAGGGTGAACATGGGTGTGCCATTGCCTGGCACCACCTCAAGAAAACTAATCCATAAATCTTGATAAACATAAAACACCAACTTTCAGGTAGAAAATATCAAAATCTGAAACATTATACACCAGAGGATTTTCCATTTCACAGCATGAGGATCATACAGATGCTGACACATATTTAAAAAGTTCACGAATTCCAATCAGAACAACTGAACAACTTGTACTATTACAGTAAATATCTACCCACAATCAGAAATTTCAAGTACTCAACACTAAATAAAATTGCTATTAAATATCTACATACACGTTGTGACAATCTAATGGAAACTTCATTTAGATGTCATTTTTCACTTATAAAAAAATGAACAGACAAATAATGCTGGGAGAGGGATTACCACATGGAATAGAGATTTCAGTATCCCATCCTCCACCTCATGAACATGAGTGTCAGAGGCTGAAGCCACGCTCTTAAGAAAATAGAGACAGGCATAAATAATTCAGTGTGCTTTGGAGCCTTCCTTCCCCCCAGCCCAAGTAAACTGAAATAGCTATGCATCCACAACAAAGCACTCTCAGCTTAGCATGACAGAGTCCAAACTAAAGAAAGGAAGATTTTCACAGTAACTCACTCTAGATTCCTTAGGGTTTTGTTCTGTTATTTTTCCAGAATAACACTGTGTACACTGTAACACTCTGGGAGCTGTAATTTGGTTCTGCAATAATCTTTTATAAAGATCAAGAATCTGACTGCTACAATAAAATTACTTCTCAGAAAAATAACTTTATCATTTCATATCAAATAGATGTTGACTTTTAAAGTCAACTCATTTTCCTTGCTTGCCAAAATAACCTGAAGACATTAAGCACAAAGTAATTACTAGTTTTACAACGCTACAAATGATGTGAAAACTGGCTTGCCAACAGCAGCTTTCAGTTACTTATTAAGAAAAAAAATTACCAAAAATAAACATTCAGTTTTATGAACCATTATGATCTTGAAGCTCTTATAACAAGTTAGTGCTCAAGTAATTCCAAAACTTACAACAGCACAACTGGACTTGCTCTTTTCTCTGTCTTTTCTGTCAATTGAAAAACAAAACAATAGGTTTATGATGAAAGTGCAGCACTCACTGGGAAGCAGTGGGTGATAAAAAGGATTTGTGTGAGCAAAGAAGGGTGAAAATAAGGGTCTGTCCTGAAATTTAACTCACAGTTATTGAACTAAACCAATATTTGCTCTTCATACTTCTTTTAATTGCTGCTCTCTAAATGCCCTGCAACTTTTTCTCACGAAAAGTTGGAGACGCCGTTAACATCCACATATAAAAACCCTTTGGGCTTAATAGAATTAACATTTACAAAATGTTAATTAGTAATTATTGTTAATCTCAATTAAGATTTATACCAGATGACAAAGTCCTGAAGCAGCTATTTCTGCATAGAGCAAGTCCTTTCCCAGCAAAACACCATTTTAAAGGACATTTAAAAAAACACATTTAAAAGACATTTTAAGTGATGCATGTCTACAAACACTTCTGCCCCTAACACACTATGCAGAAGTTGCTTTCTACACAATATAGTCTCTTGCTCAAAAATTTAATAATATCTAGTCATCACCATGAGCAAAGTGAAAGGTGCTACATGAGAAGTCAGCTGCCACCAATACAGATCCTCTTGGCAAGAAACTGAAGCAATGCTCAAGCAGATACTAAGCTTCAGTGAGACCAAGCAGGCAGCACTGACACCAGAAGAGCATTCACCTCGTGCTGTGATGAGTAGCATTCAGCTGTAAAATTTGCCTTGTATTGATTTGACTCAGAAGCTGGAACTACTTCAGCTTGATCAAGCCAAACCTTCACCCAAGAGCATAATTGCTGTGTTCATTACTCAGCAGGGCTATGCTAGCAAGCATAGATGGAACAAGGAACAACACACCTTGCTTTCATTCAGCTCACTGAGGTTGCATAGATACATCAGACAGAGTCATCTTTCAAACATTGTCTGTTTGTCTTCAAGAGCTTTGTTGGTAGAACTGTCAACCTCCCTGAAACTCAGAGATGATCAAAGCATTGTACAAGATGAAGACTAAACCTCTCCTAATTCCAAATTTTTCAAGCACACCTCTGATTGTCCCAGATAAACCATTATTAGTGCTGGTAATAATCAACATAATGCTTTCAAGACAGCACAGGTGACCACAAAAACAAATGATTAACTACTAACACTAGGGTTTCATCCCAGAGCTCCACAGTAGCTTGGTCACAACATCAGATTTATTGATCATAGAGCCTGATCTTTCCCCTCTCACTTCCTTGGTTTCTTCAAATTAAAGCTGGTCTTTAACAGGTGCTTTAGGTAGCAGAAATACAGAGGCTGCTAAACTCCTTGCTGCTAAATTTGGACTACATTCTGGTGATGACAGCATTTTCTTTAATATTTATCTTACAAAAGAGATCTGAGCTGCTTTTAAGGTCCAGAGAGCACATTAAACCTTTTACGAAGACATATAATGTGGTTTTGTGTATTAAGGTATAACTATTCCTCACTATATTTTGTACTTTTATAAAAGAGAAACCCAGCTGTGCTAATACTGCTGAACTATTTCAGTAACATTTAGAATTTTCAATAAACCTGTTTTCATTGCAACCAGAAAGAGTAAGTAATCTAATCTGCAAGAAACATTTACAATATAAAGCAGAGGCAGCATATGAGCAAGGGTCCTCAGATTTGGATCAAGGCTGTCTCATTAGGAAAGGAAGAACATATGGAATGGGCCATGCATCATTTATTCTCAGCTCTTCCATATTTTTAATGGGGTGGCAAAAGTAAGGTCAGTTACAATTGCAAAAACTTTGTTCAGGGCTTAGTTGCTGGTTTTCAACCTCTATTTTAACTTTCAAATTAAGATGTTTCTTGTGCCTGAGACAAGCTTGTACTTCCTTTTACAAATCAAGCCCAGCATCTTATGCACATAGACATGTGATCTCCGCACCCTGCAGAAAAGCAGTGCTTCCAAAAACAGAAATGAAAAGCAAAATTCATTCAGCTGCAGGCACAGAACAAAGACAGCAAACTGAAAGGCACAATAATAATACTGTTCCCATCTAAGGAAACACTGAAAGGTTATTTTCTTTTATTGACAATTTGGACAGTTTTAATGTATGAGTTATCAGGAGAGAGGAAGGTTGCAAGTATTAAAAAATTAGAAAGCAGAGACTGTTCCTGAATACAAAACACAAAATCCACACCAGATTCCTGTGTCCGTGTGGTTTGGACATTTCATTATCAGACCCAAGTCAAATTGTTTGAGTCTTTCCTAACTACCAATGGATGATGATGCCAATTTACTGCTTGAAGGTGCAACATCCAACTGTGATTGTTTCTGTCCCCCCAAGCTGTGCCTGACAAGATATCCAAGAGGGGTTTAATCAGCAGTTGAAATTTAGCAAGCCATGATCAACACTTTTTTTTTATTAACTACATGATGAAAATTTCTCAAGAATTTACTCAAAATGGGCAGCACCTCAAACTCTGAGTTAGGGATTTGGGATGGCCTTTTTCTCCAGTAAATTTACTTTTATTTTTGAATTATGAGAAATAGCAATTCCCTACACTGGCATAAAATCAAGTTGCACTTCAAAGCTTTACTAAACTGTATGTTCCCTTCAGTCATTTAACTGAACAAATGCATAATAGGCCTGGAAGGAATTGAAAATATTTCTCTTGCTGTATGTGGGAAAATTTTAAATATTCCTGGCTATGGCTGCCAGATTGCTTTAGATTGTCTAAAAAAACCTCAGGTAGTGGCCATCAAATGAGCATTCTAAAACTCTTCAGCACTTTAAGTCCTAACAAATGGTAAGACTTCAGCTGTTATAAAAGTTCACAATCCCTTGACCAACCAGTTCTATTTTAATTCTGTAATACATCCTTGTCCAAAGCATGTACTTGCTTTCAAAGCAGGCAGGCATGTTTTAAAATAAGACAGGATCTTATTTTTTGCCCCACGTAATCTGAATTATGTTAATGAAAACATAGTTCTATTTAAAAACAAATCAGGGTCAGTCATCCAGAAGACAACAGATTTCAGACTCATTTCCATCACAGGCTGCACATACAGGGAAAATTCATTATTTACACAGACTTTTCACTGAGTGGGTGCCAGTGCTCTTAATTAAGTCTCCAAGCAGCCACAGAACTCCATCCCATTTGTGACTCTTATCCTAGCCCGCAGTTTAAGGTCGTATTTGTAACACTGCCCATTTTGTAGAGAAGCACCTGTTTTCTTCCTTCTGTCACCGGGCCAGAGACCCTTGTTAGGGGCCGCCCGCATCCAAAGCATCTTTGCACAACAGCGAAGCTCGCAATGCGAAGTTGCTAACAGCTGCACAACCCTTGGCCACGCAGCTTTTGCTTTTTGCAAAGAGGCGGCACAATCGCGTTTGCGGCGCGCCCGTCCCCGCGCCCCCTCCTCGCCCGGCTAATGCGCACCGACCGCTCGTCACCTCAGATTAGCGACACTGTTATTATGTTAACGAGGCGCAAAATAAAGGGCATCAAAGTAGCTGGCTGGAAGTCTCCCTTTAGCTGTAAACATAACCTAAAAAAACAGAAAGTGTCGCAACATTTGCGAATGTTAGGAGGTAACGCAGCGCACTGGTTCAGAAACCAAGCATTTGGGGGCTTCGAGGAGAGACAGGTCTGGGTAGCAATTCTGTTTCCCAATCTGCTGAATTTACAGAAAAAATAAAAATACACTATTAGGACAACGTCCACCTTCACAAATCCTCAAATTCATAATAAAGAAATTCTTACTAGAAACTTCGAACATCTAGCAAACTTTCCAACATGCAAGCTCCATAAAGCATCCACAGATGATGACTTGTGAAGGAGAGGGTGGAGAGCCAAATTCAGCACCCTTTACCAAAGGCACAAACCTTGGCACAAGTAAATAAATGGAGCTTCAATCATGCTGTACTTTAGCAGAAAAAAAAAAAAAAACCAACAAAAAGTTATAAATGTCTTTGAAAACTGGAAGAGACCTTTAAGAAATCTCAAGCTCTAAGCATCAAAAATACTTTTCTGGGAGGAAAAAACTGACTGATACCAATAAAGGATTTTCATCCAACACATTTCCCTCAATACAACACCTGCCTTTTTAGACTGTTTATGTAAGCTCTGGGATATAAGCTACTTGCAAAAGTCCACAGCATTATAAATGGTTTAAGTTAATTTCAGTGTTGGTTCACAGAGATCTATTTCCTAAGCAGAATATGACTGGAGAGTTTTCAGGATTTTGTTTTGCCTAACTGGAAGATTTAGAGTGCATATTATGAACAAAACAGCATGTTTGGAGGTGCCTTGAATCACTAATCCTTAAAAGAGCTTTTAGAGCAATAGCTGAAACTGTAGTAGCCTATAAGCAAATGAGCCAGTCCCTCAACTTCTCTCAAGTTCATATATCTATTATCTTTTAAACCAGTTAGCATAGGCGCACAGTTTGCATCACAAAATTTACCAAGTTTACTGCAGCACAATCATTTCTCTGGGTTTATTAAAGTTCCATATCTTACAGGTACAGATGGCTTTTCTCAGTTCTCTGACACTTTTTCATGGGGATATGTTTACAAGCATGTACATTCATAGGATCAAGGCCCTAAGCTGTCTTCTGTTTGAGTATCTGGTTTAATATGATTTATTTCCCCTTTAACTATCAGTACTGGAGAATTTTCTAAGGCAGATTAATCATAGCCTGTAGAATTATTATAGTAGCACAAATAGAAATGTCAGTTGCAGCAAGCTATATCTGCTCACCAGTGACTGAAACCAGCACATACCTACCTGAGCGTAACAGTACGATTAGAAAGGCACAGGAGGGCGTCTAGGTTTCAAGGTGACCATATGAAAAGGCACCTTCAAGAAAAAGATGGGAACAAACAACCCTCGCCGGGTCTTTAAAGAGCAGAAGGGAAAACAGCAGCGGCTAGAGAGCGCAGCCAGCGAAGACGAGAGGCCGGAGAGCCTTGCTTCAAACGGGAAAGGCAAAGGACAGCCGAGGACAGCATCTGCTGATGCCAGCTCCCAGCACCGAGTCCTCCCCCACCCCGGACTCCCGCCCGCAGCGCCGTGCCGGGGCAGGCGGCGGCGCAGGCAGGCTAGGGGCGGCCCGCAGACCCCGCCCGGCAGCGCGGAGCCTCCGCCAGCGCGGGAGCGCCGGGGGACACCGCCCGCACCGA
>VZTB01008810.1:1258674-1279423 GCA_013397245.1 Thryothorus ludovicianus
CGCCGCCCCGCGCCGGTCCCGAGGGCGCGGCCCCGACCGGGCTCGGCCACCCCCGCGCAGGGACCCCCCGAGCGGGAGCCGCGCCGCCTGCTGCGGGATGGCCCCGGAGCGGGTGCCCCACTGCGGTCCCTTCCCGCCCGACCCGATGGGTGATGCTGCGGAGCGCCATCAGCCTTCGGCGTGTCACCCCTCAGCCCGCCTCGAGGACCAAGAGCGTGTTGGAAGGGAAGGGGCTTTTTAATTCACTTTCAGTCTTCCGGCTAACTTGTGTTCCTGTGTCTCTCGCAGAGGGTAAGTCTAGGAAGTGAAGCAGATGTTTTAAAATATGGCTGCTACCTCATTAACCAGTCAAATCACTGTGTAAGGAGTTCTCCAAACTGCAAAGCTAAGGAGATGACCTCATCAGGAGAAGTATCCTCAAGGAAATGGTTGCTTAGGATTGGAATAGACTGCCCAGGGAGGTAGTGAAGTCACCATCCCTGGAAGTGTTCAACAAACAATTGGGCTAGCATTTAGTGTCATGGTCTAGTTGACAAGGAGTGATCTATCAAATGTTGGGCTTGATGATCTTGAAGATCTTTTCCAACTCAATTGGTGGTTCATGACTGAGGAATTCCCTGCTGCTGCATGGGAAGTGTCGCAGTGGACTCCTGCCCCTCCAGCTGCTGAACCTCCAGGGACTCTCAGCTCTTTGGGTGCAGCAGCACCAGCACCACCAGGCCCAAAGCAAAGCAGAACCCACTGTCCCTCTGAGGCCTCATTCACAGCACAGGATCCCTCAGCCATGGCATGTGGAGCAGATGGCCTGCTCTCTTTGCCAAACCTGTCTAAATGGGGCTGTCCTCTGTGCTCCATCCTCAGCACACATATGCCTCCATACAGAGGTGAAAATAGTTTAACTGCTATGTATAATCATGCAGGTCCCTGCATCAATGGTTAAACTGCTAAACATGGTCCAGCACAGATGGTTACATGGTGCTGGTATAATGCAGCACCTTTATGTTTCTATCTCTCTCTTCAAGGAGAAGAACCTTGCTGCGCATTCCACCAATTCCTGCCTTATACCAGACGTTTAATGTGCAGAAGACACTGGCAAGTGTGTTTGATGGGAAGATAGGAAGGTTAAAAGGAAGCAGGGGAAAAGGTCAGAGAGGCAAGGATGAGCCAGTAGAGATATTAAAGAGCATTACAAACTAGAGTATTCACCATGAGAGCAGAAAGAAGCAAGTATGTTAGGTTGGTACAGCAGTACCACTTAAATATAGCAATGCCTGTTAGATCAGAAGATCTGGTTTAGTAACCTGGCTAAAGAGAAAACAAAAAGCCAGACAGAATCTGCATATGGGACCCTATAGGAGGAGAAACTCTGAAACTGTACGTGCCAAAAAGCATTTTCTGTCATCACCACAAACAGCACCAAGGGTCTGCATCTGTTCAGAAATTGTGGATAAGCTTTGGACACTGTTACTGTCAAACTTAAATGCAGACCAAAAGTTGCAGCTTCATTATATAACTAAGAGAGAAAATAGTTTGCTGTTCCCATTCTCAGTGAATGTGAAATACTGTGGCATTGCACCTTTCAGGGGTATGTCAGTAGCTTAAATAGGGACTACTTAGGCTCAATGCTTTTGATTAAATAGCAGGGTTGATTATTAGCAACACGGTGTCCTTCATACTCTAAGGGTTTCCATTATATATTTTAAGCAAGATCTTTGTTTTCCTCTGGTATCAGTTTTGCTGTCATCAGAATTACATTTCAATGTGTTTTATAACAGGAAAATACTGTGTATCTCCTGCTTAAGATATACAACTGAAATGTGGTCCAAACCACTGAAAAGCTGAGGACTTTATAGCAATGTAATTGTAACAAGTTTAGTTGAACATAACAACCCAAATTCCTTGCTCTGGAGTTACATCAAGGATGAACTGCGTCACAGGCAGCTTGCTTCCTAGAATCAGAAAGACAGCTGATGAAAAGAGCAGGTGCAATTTAGAAATGGGTTTAGATTATATCCTATAACACACCACTTATATTACCTATATTATGCTCACTTAGATGACTAAGTCTCTTCTCTAATTACACTGGAGATGATTATGGCTGAGTATAATCTACCTAAGAATTATTACACTGTCTACAGAATGATTACATATTGTCAGCACAGAAATCCTTGATGCTTCTTTTCTGTGTAAGCTGTCATGAACTGTGTAAAGCAGCAAGGATGAGTGGTTAGAGCACAGTACTGGGAATCGAGAGAGCCTGGGGTGTATGTTGCTCTGCCATAAGCTTGCTGCTTGGCTTTGGATAAATCTTATAGCCTCACAGTAATTAAATTACCTCACACAAGAAATGGGGAGAGCATTTACTCAGAGCTGCATCTTTAATATCTTTGAATGGAGATTGCTGCGTAAACAGAAAACACAAAATTTACAAAATAATTAGGACAAAGCCACAATGCTTATATATTGATTATTTCCCCTTTAAAAACATAACAGCAGAATGTATGGATTTAATAATTTTTTTTTTCTCCCATAAAAGATTGGTTTCCAATGGGATGCAAAATCAAAGAGCAGGAAGGACACCTCTTTGTTCCATGTTTTATGTGTGAAATGAAGAGAACAAAAGGCAGACACTGCAATATACATCTTTAGTTACAGTGGGCTTTTGGTTTTCTCTGACCACCTCCTTAGTTGGAGATCAAAGCTAATTCAGAACTAGTACCCCAAAATCATCAAGACACTATAGCACTAGTCTTTGTTTCATCGTTTCCAAAATACTTTCCTCTGCAAGTTCAAGACAGCAGCCATGCAGGCATACAATGGATGGGATTAGTTTTCTCAATAAACTGTGTTTAGAAGTTGACTTAATGTAGATGGTAGAAAATACCACCTAGTGTTGAAATTATATTTAGAGATTTAGGATTATAGATTTTTGTTGAAGGGTAGTAGGGCCAAGAAAACCTTTTTGTTGCTATTCATTTTTGTCCTTTCAAGGCACCATCTTAGTCATGTTCTTCCTGGTGCAACACTGATTTGGAGTACCTAATAATCAGATGAACTCGGGTTGTTCAGAGGAAATGTCCTCAGTTGTTAAGGCAATCTAAGTCCTTAACCATGAAGTCATCCTACTAAACTTAAAGGATTCCTCTTTCAGTGAGTTACAGGAAGAAAAGAGCTCCTTATATACAGAAGAGTAAGTAACATTGAAAATGCCAATGAGACCCTATAGTTACATCATAGGCCAGTAAATTCAACTGATGTCATAGAATGAACCTAGAGAGCAAGAACTATCAATGGCACTTGGGTGTTTTGGGGTATTTTTATACAGTCAGAAAACTGGACCAGAGAATTGAGAGTAATTCTCCCACACTGAGGGTGGCTTCCATCCACAACAAAGAAAAAGGATGGCAGGTGTTGGATTATGAAGTAAAAGAAAGATGTCACTTGCTGAGCTCTGTGAATGTTCAAAATGAAAAAGATAGGAGAAATCCTGGCTGCAGCCTCTGTATCCAATTATACCATTGAAGATTAATCTATGGAAATGGCTGCAGCTGTACAGAAAATGTGACTGTAGGCACAACAGCAGGCTTGGATGCTGAGCTCTTACTCATGCACCACAGAAGGTGATTCATATCCCCATTACACAAGTGACATAACAGAACACGACTCCTCAGTGTGACAGGGACAGAGTGCTGCAGGACTCCAGGCATTGCTGCAGTTACTCTCAGTGTCCAGAAACCTGTTAGGCTCAACAGCACTGAGCCACACAACCCAGATGCTCCATTGCCCAGCCAAAAAGGTTGCCTACTTGTGGAGTAATGCTGTATCAAAAAAAAAAAAAAAAAAAAAAAAATCAGTCTCTTGCTTTGTTTTCATAAATTTTGTCATTTTCCTTATTTTAATTCACAGAAATCTGGGACAGGTTATTTATGTTTGTTACTCTAAAATGTATCACAAGTCATATTTATTATTATTGGCTTTTTTAATGTGTTAGAACAGCACTTGTAACAATGAGGCTAAAGCACTTGACTATAGCTAAAGACTCATAATAATAAATAGTCCAGGCAGGTGGACTGTCATCCTGAGAGGGTAAGGCAGTAATGACAACGAAGCAGCAGAAAACACAGAGGCAGCAGCATTACTTTCTTATGCAATGAGCCTGTTTAATCTTCATCTATGCTTCATGGTTTTTGCTGCTGCCTGTGCAGAAACGCTTGTGGCAGGCAGATGAACTGCAAGAGGCATCTCACTTCCCTCTGCAATAAATGGGCTACAGTAACTATGTTATTAAAACTATATTAAAATTCAGGCACAGTTTTTTTTTTGTCAGCTTGGCATTATTCATCAAATTGCAACAACATGAACATCAATGCATAAGACAAAATACATTTTTGGTGTTATACAGGTGATACAGGATTTCATGAAAGTGACTGCACACCTGCAGCAGTTTCATATCCTATATTAATGTGTCATGACTAAATAATCTGTGTGTGAATTGCTGCAAATTAAATCATAGCACTTGGGGTGGAGATCGGACAGTAATGCAGGGGACAGCAAATTCCCCTATGTGATTTATCAGCCATCTGGTGCAGTGCAAACAGCACTCATTCAGGGAAGGTTCTGGTTAGTAACCACAGCAACAGGTTGGCTGAGTACTCCTCGAAGTTATGCATGTGTCAGCAACCTTTTCTCTCCTCCCGTGCACATCATTCACTGGGGTCTGTGAGCAGGGGCACGTCCTTCCTGGGCTACAGATGTTGATGCTGCAGCATTTTCCAGTATTCCACTTTTCAGGACACTCAAAACTCAGAGAGTTTTATTTTGGTTTTTTGTAATATGTTTTCAAGGAGTTCTGACTCCAAAAAGTTCTCTCCATGATTAAGCCATTTTCCTTATTCATGGAAGAGGTAGATAGCTGCAAGGTGGGAAGAGATCACTGACAACAGAAGTAATTCAAACTAAAATAAAAGAAGTGCTTTTGGCTCCTATACTTCCAAAAGGATAGGAAAAAATGTGATGTTCACAACTGAGTATCTCTGTCATAAAAGAGTCCATGTTTACATAAATGGCCTTATCCACAAGGTACAACTGGAAGATAGTAGTTAATAGATGGGCAAAATTACAAAGCTCCACTGTATTGTAAGTTTCACGCTGAGTGCATGTTATTCCTCATGTACATATTTTAACAGAGAAATGTAAATAATAAATTACTCAGGAGTTTTTAAACTTCCTCATATTTGCTGTGGATATCAGCCAAGAAAAACTGGATGGTACAGAGAGATATTCCCCTGTTTATGTTCTCTGCTATTCCCTGTCAGCCCAAGAGCCCTGGTGTTCTCTCCAAGCCTGTCTGTAGCTTTATGGGTGTGAAGGAGTGGTGTGACAGCACGAGCCTGGCTGGTGCCGCTCCAGCCTGTCCTGAGGCTCTGACACATCCCACTGAGAGCTGCCTGCTCAGGAAACAAGGTGTGAAGGTCCAAGGCTAGCAGAGGTCTGGCAGAGCAGATCTGGTGCCCTAGAGCCCACCCCACAGAGCCCCAGCACTGCGTGGGTGCAGGTTGTGGCTGTTTCAAAAGGTGCCCTGGTGAGCTGGGCTTGGCTCAGGAACAGAATCTGGTACCAAACACACTGGGAGCAGTGGCTGCTTCTGCTCCCTACGTGCTCCCACTGCAGTTTGTGCTCGTTTGCCAGCTGCAAGATATGAGCACCACGTGTCTGGGAGCTTTGCTTCAGGCTGTTTAGCAGAGGCTGGATTGTGTCAGAGTGCACTGCACATCACAATGTCCACATGAACGTGTGAAGCCCAGTTTTCAACCCAGCTGCTGGCAGTGACAACAGCGGTACGGACATGATGGGACATACAGGCTGAGATACTGGATGCAAAGGTAAATTCTCACCTTCTGTAAAGATGAAGGAACATCACCAGTCTTGTCTCTCTGAAGTATTTTGGTCAGTGTTGCTAAGAGTAAAATTCAGCAGGTCATGATTTTCTTTCAACTACAATTAGTCCGTACCTAGAGATGAACACAGGCTCACCAAAACCATTTTGCATTGCATTTGTGGAATGAAAACCTATTCTCTAAAGAGATATATCCCAGCAGATTAGAGAAACTAGAGCTAAACTCTGCTATTTACTCCCAGAGAGAGAGCAGGCCAAGCACACAAAAGAAATAGGCATTATCTAGTTCACTACTCAGAGAAAGTGGCAGAAGAGGAAACATAGCTGCTTTAAAGAAATTTCAGTGGCAATAACATGAAAGAGGACAGGATTGATTCCAGTCTGACTCCCAGATGAAGAATCAATTATCCTGCATCATTTAATCTCCTTATGCAGGTCATGACACAAACGAGAAATTAGAAGCATCGTGTCTAAAATGAAGAGCAGCTCTTAATGGTAGTTAGCATCAGCCTCAGAATTTTTAGAGGAAAATATAGCTAGGATTTGGGGAGCTCTGAAGAGTTGGCTCCACTGGATTTCTGCAGTCAGACCCTAGTATTTTAAAAGTGGGTTCAGCCTTGTTTACTGAATGGAGATGCAAAGCAGTTATAAAAGAATAAAATTTTTAAAAAAAGAAGAAAAAGAAAGCAAAAAGGAAAAAAATGCTATCCCTTTGGACAAACTCAAGCCTACAAGGAACATAACCTTCAGAAAATTCGCAAAAAGTTATTTACCTGCCGTGTTTCAAGCTATCCTCTGTCATGGCAACTTTTTCAGATAAACCAAGCTCCTACTTTTTTTACATCATTCAACAGAAATAGCACATGGTCTCTGACCAGGTACAACCCCTAGTTAAACCAACCTTTTTTTGGAACAAAAATTCCCAGGAGGAAGCAATGTGATGCAGTAGGAGCCTCCATCTGAATCCCCTCCAGGCTGGAAGAGATGATAACCGAATTCTTGTCCCTACACAGCCTCCCACTGAGATTGTCAATTATATTTCTTGTGTGAAACTGTTGACATAATCGAGCACAGGCATGAAAACAGAAGCAGCATAGCTAAAGAAAGATCCTTATTTTGTCCGAGAGTTGTTTTTCCTATGAACCAGGAGAAAACTAGGACACAGAATGTAAGCATTACGATTAACTTTCAAGGGAAGCTAAAATTATCCAGGATTACACAAATATAAGCAGTTTTGATTTATTTCCTGTTACCAAAAACAATTCAGTGTTGAAGACAAATTAAAGGGCCTGGGATAGTGCGTTTTTGGGATTTTTGGAAAAACTCGATGATGAGGCAAATGTATTTTCAATAGGTAAACTCAACATATCTATTCTGAAACCTCTTTAACAAACCTTGGAAATATGAATTTAAATTTTGCCTTAAACTCTACATAGGAACTGTCCAAAGCAGTGGTTTCTAATCAAAATCAGATCAGTTATTATTATTACTTGCAGTCCCCACATCAGTGGCTGCCAGTGCTCTTTCTTCCAAGTGAGCAGATGCCAAAGGATCTAGGAAATAAATCTTTTGCATTTCTCACATCACTCTGCATAATTCCACTCTCTCTGACATTTTCCCTAACTTTATCTCTTTTCCCATAATGTGAGCTTCCCCGATTCTGCTGAGACTCAGCTGCATCTGAAACTAGGATTTCTGGATCAAGGGGTAGAACACCTTCTTATCCAACAGCATAAACAATGGGATGTGGGGAACACATACAACAAAGGTAATTTAAGGGCTGACCTGTACAACCTATTTTTTACACTGGAGCACTCAGGAAACCAACTGTGTAGGGCTTTCATTCAAGATATCATGAAGAAGAAATTATGGCACCAATTTGGTGAGGCTGCAGCTCAAATCCTATGTTCAGTGCTGGGCCTCTCACTAGGAGACACTGAAGTGCTGGAGTGCATCCAGAAAAGGGAATGAAGCTGCTCAAGGGTCTGGAGCACAAATCTGACAAGGAGTGGCTGAGGAAGCTGGGAATTTAGCCCAACAAAAAGGAGGCTGAAGGAAAACCTCTTCACTCCCTACAACTGCCTGACAAGAGGTTGTAGTGAAGTGAGGCTTTTCTCCCACATAACAAGGCACAGAACAAAAGGAAACATCCTCATATTGTACCAAGGGAGGTTTAGTTTTGATGTTGGGAAAAATTTCTTCATATAAAGGGTTGTCAAACATTAGGAAAGGTCACCCAGGAATGTGGTGAAGGAACTACTGAAACACCTGCAGGTATTCAAAAGACATATAGATGTGGCACTCAGACATGATTGAGTGGTGGACTTGGCAGTGCTGGGCTAACAGTTGGTTTGGATGATCTTAAGGGTCTTTTCCAATATAAATTATTCTATAATTCTATGACATAAGTTACTGAAAAGATTTAAGACCAAATAAAGTGATTAGTTTTGTTTGCCTTGTCAGTTTATCTCAAAAAAGAAAACTTTAAAAAACATTTCAGATTAAAACATCATTCCTGAAGTTTTGCCAAAAGTTTTCTTGTGTCACTGCATTGCATATCAAGAATTTTCAAATAGAATGTGTTCTGAAGGCTGCTTCTGCACCTACAGAAGGCAGCAACTCCCACTGTAGTTGTTAGGTACTGGCTGTGAATGACAGGCTGCAGTTCTAAAAAACATCACTATACATTTTCCCAAATAACCATAAACCAACAAGAAATGTTTGAAGAAGGCTATAAGATGCAGAAGGGAAGTGCTCTGTTCTGAACCCTCTTTACTTTTTCAAGTGCTGTGTTTTACCAATATGCAGTGAGGGTTTGTTTCTTCAGGGGAAATACACCTCACCCTTCACACACAAGACAGCCAAGAAGTTCCTGAGTGCCACTGTAGTTCCAATATTCCTCCCCACTTCGGGAGACAGGCAGCTGCCTGCCTCTGGTGTCCTGCAGGTTGTTGGCTAGCTCCTGCTGGCACTGCAGCAGTGGATTAACAAGCAAATGCAATTGAGGCTAAAACAGGCACTGCTATTTCTACCTAAGAAAGCCTTTCATCTTCACAGGAGGACTTTTAACAGCAGCAAATGATAATCAAGTTGAAGTGACTTCTCAAATCTGTTGCTGATTCTGCACTTTTAAAAACCATTTTCAGTTCAATTTCAGAATTTGACACAGCTCTCAAGAAAATTACTAAGAAAAACCATACTCTCATTTGGCACAAACCTATACACAACACCAAATAAGGCATCTTGGTCTTGCAGCTTTAACACTCCACTGGCATTAACAAGTAACTATGTGTTCACTGAAAGTTATTTTTATGAAATGCTCTAAAAATCCAAGCAGATTATGCCTATGCACATTTTGCAGCAGCCACTGACTATAAACTCCTATTTAAGACAAAAGAAACAATTGGCCCTTACTAGCTCACATATTGGCACCCCATTATTTAACCTTAACTTCTAAAGATTAGGTCAGTGACACAGGCAATCTCTTTTCCATGTTTTCATTCTCCAGCTAGATGTTTTGAGAACATGCTAAACACTGCAAACAATGATCTAATGCTCTCTCAGACCCACTGAAAGTCTCAGTCCTGCTCTTCCCAGCAGCAAACACACCCAGAGTATTTCCCCTTCATTGTTGGGGTACCTGCCCGTTCCCACATCTAGGCAAGACTGGCTTAAAGATCAACTTCATATCCTATTATCCTCCCTAGGCCTAGGCTATAATAATTGTCTAGGTTCCCCACAGAGTCAACAGAGAAATACTCTATTTGGTAAGGCAGCTATCTCAATACAAGACAAACAACACTCGTGCAATGAGCTGCTCCCAGGTGCCCAGTGCTCTGGTGACTGTAGGGGAAATCAAGACAGCCAGCACAGGACATGCAACCAGCCCTGGGCAAGCTGAAGTCAGACCAGCTTGATTTTTTGTAACTGATGAGAAAAAAGAATCAATATGCAAAACCATGACCAGTAAGAATAGCTAAATAGGTAATGATTATTCATTATTTCTTCACAATCAAGGAATAAGGGCAGGCAATGAGCCGAACACAGAAGGGAAACATTTTCCTACACTATTTTACTGAAACTCACAGCCATAGAAACAAAAGT
Source organism: Thryothorus ludovicianus (assembly GCA_013397245.1). Classification (NCBI taxonomy): domain Eukaryota; kingdom Metazoa; phylum Chordata; class Aves; order Passeriformes; family Certhiidae; genus Thryothorus; species Thryothorus ludovicianus. The sequence goes on from VZTB01008810.1 coordinate 1,268,675, forward strand.
TTTATTGGGTTCAAGAAAAGCAGATGGCATCACTGAGGAAAAAGACCTGAGGTTACTGAAAACAAAATACACGGTTGAAATTCCCTGTTACTTAGAACACCACCCACAAAATGTCAGATGCTGGAAGCAAACCAGAACAGAACAGCCCAGCGCTGCATACCCTCGCTTACAACCTTCCTTTTCCCCCCAGTCGTCACTACTGACAGGCACTCTAAATGCCCTCTGCAGTGGAACTCAGTTCAAAGAAGCAGTCTTCTAATCCTCAGCTGCAACACTAGGTGGCAGGGAAACATCTAACTCACCTACAGCACTGAGAACCTTGGATGCAGCCTCAGTTCGAGGCAGTGAAGGGTCAGTGCAATGCAGCAATCTCACTTTCATTCAAGAGGATTTGTTTGGCGTCCTTACGTAGCTTTGGGCAACAATTTTCAAGTACAACGGTGTGTTTCTAGACCCATAGGTTAGTGATGTCCGAATAAATTCTGTTCCTGAGAAACTTTGCCCTATTTAAGAAACTTTGCCCCATTTAAGAAACCATGGGCAATTGCAAAATGTTTCCTCCTCTTCAAAAAATTATTTGAACTCCAATTTTGTGTTTGAAATCCTAACGATCTCCACCTCTGTAAAGACACAGCACCATAACACTTGCCTCACACCTCTATTTTTTTTTATTAATTTTTTATTTAAAATTCATATCACTTGTGTGCTACTTGTGAAAAAATGCTGCAAAGGAGCAATGAAACAAGTTCTGCAACTCACACAGCTGCAAAGCAGACAAGCCCATGGAAACTGTCCTTCAGACTGTACTGATCCTCCTGCACTGTCTCTTCTGCAAAGAGGAAAAAACTTCAGACTTGTAACATTCTGCTCAAGATCCCCCTCAAACTGTGAAAGAAAGGTATGAGCTTTTCCAATGAATGTCAAGTCTGAGTTTCAAAACAAATATGTGTGTACATTTAAAGGACACCACCTCTGCACTGCAGCACAACTTGCTGCTTTCCAAATTACAGAGGTTTCCTAGAACGTTGCTGGCAGTAGAAGTGAAAGTCTAACATTTAACCCCTGCTTTGTCCACAAATTTTAATGAAAAATGCAGACAATTATTGGCATGGGTGATAACACTCTCCCTTTAAAAGGTCAAAATTGATGATCATTCTTCTCATTCAGCTTTGTATCAGTTTCTCAGCTGTAGAGAGATGCTGTTGCCTTCTACTACCTCTCTTAAAAATCTGCAGGGAAAAAACCCAAGGTCAGCACTCTGCTTTTTAAGCAGTGACACTCAAGAAGGAAGGTCAAGTAATTAAGCCACAGACTACAAGTAATACATAAGGTAGCTGCTGAAAGTGATCTTGGCACACAAACAAATCACAGAAAGCCACTGAACTGGATTTTGATTTTCACAATGATAAATGGAAAGCTTGTTTAATTTCTGAAAAATAATTTAATACAAAATTTTAAAAACACTGATGTGCAAGTATTCACTGTATAAGAGATACATTTTCACACTTTAAAATAGTTTAAAAAACTTGTACATAATGAATAGAAATTCTCTTTTATATAAACAAAGTGTTTTTTTGCCAACAGCAACTGTCAATTCTGAAACACAGAATTAAGATGACATGAGAACCAGACAGTCTAAGTCACTGCTATTTGTGTCAGAAAAAATTATGCCACCCCTTTCTTTCTACAGCTCATCATGCCTGTACGTGAATTCCCTTGCAGATATAAACCCGTCACTGTCTTCATCCTCTTTATCAAAGATGTCTTCAACCAAAGCATCGTGCTGGGTGTCATTTACCACTGCTCCATGCTTTTCAAATTCTTTCTTCAAGTAAATTTTCACCTGATAGACAAAAGGTGAGAGTGAACGTTCTCAGACTTATGAAAATTGACTACTGCAGCGTAACAGAGGGATGCTATGCTCAGGATGGTGGTATTAGATAATAGACACCTCCCCTCCCATGCCACTGCCAGAATAATACTTGTCTAACTGACTCTGCAGTCCCTTTGAGTGAAGGGTCTTCAGTGACAGGAGTGACAGTAACACTAGCAAAGCTGCTGCCATACCTTTATGGTATCTGACTCAAAAAATGAGTCAGGACAGCCTGTCTTCTGATGTCTATACAGCAAAGTACAAATAGCTGGGCAGAAGTTATTAGCTATCAATTGGTCAGAGACAGCTTTTCCACATTCTAGCCCACTCACAATCCAGTACAGGTAAACAGCCATCCCAGACATATACAGAAATCTACCCACAATCTCAGTGTTTGCTGCTCTAATGAGAAATACATTAAAGGATTTCTAGACACCTCAAAATTTTTAAGGACAAAGACCCAAGGCAGGTTTTATGCAGACCAATGGAACACTTACTTACATTAAGCTAGACACTAATGGTAAGCAGTGTTTTCAACAACATTAGATTGGTTTTAGTAAGTTTTTAAGGTTTAATTATGGAAATCCCAAGTGTTCTGGATTGCAGAGACTTCTACAAAAATAGTAATACCAACATACTCATCCATGAAACAGATACCACTTGTATAAGAACCAGGGGCCATGTTTAAGGTCTGTTTTAGTCACTTCAGTCTCTGGGATTTGTTAGGCTTAGTGCTTACATTCCTAATATGCAGACATTACCCACAGTGGCACTGTCAAATGCATAGTACAAATGATTAATCAGCCTTCTGACTCCAGTAAACTGTACCTGTCCCAAATCAAAAAGAACTCAGTAGTTTATACTAGCTCCTCATGGATCAGTTTTGCTGAAAAAGCAGAAGTTTGAAAATGAGAGGCAAACAGATGGTGACTAATGCTGCATATATGTCCTTCACAGAGTGAATGCTATGAAATAGGATTGCCCTCCAGCAGAAGAAATCCCAGTTTATTAATAAATCAGCAATTAAATCCAAAAAGTCCTGAAGTCTGGTTTTATTTCTAAGACGCTTTACTTCATCCAAGTCTTCCATAAGCATGAGTCAACATGCCTATCCTCAGCTTACCAAGGTTCCTTTTGAACCTCCAGTCCAGAATTTTCACTAGGATGCAAGGGTCAGAGCAGTGCAGCATAGATGTGCATTCTTTTCAACTCTCTGCTCACAAGGGAAGGATAACCCACTCACCTCTTGCTTGGATAGCTTCCAGTCATCATTAAGATCCATCTCTTGGAATGACTCATGAGACCTTGGTCCATTTCTAATTTCTAGAAGGTCAATGTTGAAAATCAATGTGCTCTCAGGTGGAATTTTTCCTGCCCAAAATGGAGAAAAGTTAAATTCAACTATATAGTCAATGCCATATAAAAGCCATACGCATCAGAGCAGTGTTCCAGCAAGCCCAGTCATTTCAAAGCATCCTGCAGTTTGAACTAGGAAGGACAAGTATCAGTAACAGTGATGACCACAATAATTTCACCCTATAGCCTGGACTCTCAGCAGCCCTTACAGCATAAATGCAGTTTCAACTAGTTTTGTTGGAAACTAGTAGGTGTTGATGCAAGCTCTTAATTCAGCAATTACCAGTACAAGTTTAGCAAACAATGTTCTTGAATTTATTTTTTTTTTCTTTTGTGGCCAGAGCCAGATAAACTGGCATACAGTAAAGGAGACTGTACAGTCAGATGGGCTACAGCCAAGGCTAATGTCCAGGGCAGCAGGAAGGGAGAATTTAGTCCTCCAGATAGCCCATCAGTCCCCAAATTCTCTCTACTGTCAGCTGATACCTTGCATCTGCTGTTCTGCCACTAGGAAAAACTCTTTTGCAGAGAAAGACAGAAGGGCAGGGAGGATGTTGGTCTCCCACAGCAGTCTCTGGACTCAGGGCACAAAGCACCAAGCTGTTTCCAAACAGGCAGCAGAAACTAAATACCCAAACCTGATCACAAGGCATGTGTTACCACAACATCATTTTTGATGTAGGTGAACAGACCAGTAACTTCCTAATGGTGCCACAGAGCACTCCCCCATGCCACAGCACCTCAAGGATTTCAATATATCAGGCACTGGCTTTTACAGAGATGTGATATGCCCTCATGGTGATGACTGAAGCTACTGTCAAAGACCTTTTAGCACATCACTTTGCTCCTTCTTTATATAGAGAGAGGTTGAATAGGACCAAATATATCTCTATATTGGATGGTAGCGCCCCAAAAAATATTTCTGTCCATTGAGAAGACAGGGAAAAATAATCCACATCTACCACTTTGGAGCTATGCTGTTAAACACACCCTGAACTGCAGCAGCAAACAGGCTTGTAGATATCTAGGATGGATAAATGAGCAGAGTCTTCTGGAAATACAGGGCACAATGCCCTGCTTGGGGTTTGGAACACAGGTAATTTTTTTGAGTGTTACAGAAAAAGGCATCTGACTCAAATGATGAGTCAGACAGCAACCAAGGTGGGAGGCTAGTGAAATTATGTGCATTTGGAGGAAAGCATGAAGAAAATGAAATAATTCTGTCTTCAAGGGCATCACTTAAAAACAGCAACATAATTATGCTCAAATACTTCAAAGTCTTCCTAAAACAAGCAATTTCTTAAAGCAGTTAGCAGTGTTTAGCTGTTTAACCTTCTTGCACTAAAAAGAGGTGAGGCTTGCAAATCTTTGAAGAACAACTATAGTGCTTTACATATTAATTAAACAATTAGGCCTGTGATGACTACATGAGCACTGCAGCATTTCATATCTTTTTGTAGAAAAATTTACAGCTGAGCCTGCATAAAGACAACTAAATGACAACCACAAGGTTTCCACTCTCTACTAGAAATATGATTATTTCTAAAACTGTATCTTGTTCCCTAAACCACTAGAAAAATATGTGTTAAACGAGTACATTTAATAAAGGAGGGTATGAAGTGTGCTATAGAGTATGACTATCACCTGGCATGAGGGAATATGGAGTCCTAACCCTGTGTGTGGCCCTGTGGCCCTACTTGTCATTAGATATAGACATGCAAACAGTCCTCATTCCCAAAACAGTCTCTCTGTGATAGGGGAGAACATCAGCAGGACGGACTGTATGTTCCTTATACATTTATCCTTTCTGTTTTGGAACCCTTCACTACTGCAGGTCATTTGTTGCAACTCTTGTAATGACATAAATATTCATAATAATTGCTCAAAAAAAAGTTAACTGAAACAAATCCCATAAAGCAGAAATATAGAACCATTTCAAGCTGTCACTTGCTTAACTCCATATTCCAAATCTGGCCCTCTTGTTAAAGGAATCTGGAAACATTTGAAAGGAAAAGCCCCAAATACCCTCAGCAGTAGACAGAGAAAAGCCTGCAATGTTTTTATCTGTTTGCACAACAGTCAGTGCATCTTCAGTAGGTGACAACCTGACTGCCCATGCACATCTTACTGTGGATAATAGGGACCACTGCCCAAGCTGAAAATAACTGTAAGAGGAAAAGAATTAATGTCCCTATATGGGGAAATAAACAGTGATATTTTACTGTATCATCTAAACTGGTTGGCAGTAGTACAGGGAGTTTCTTAAACTTCCTAAACTTGCTTATTTTAGGGTTCTAAAAGAAACCTGAAAGCAAGAATGAGGCTTGCACATGCACATTCATGAAGTATTACCACAAAAGCAGATCCAACAGCCAAAAAGCCAACTGTTACCTAAGCAACCACCTCCACTTGACTGCAAAAGAAGGGAGAAAAAAAACAAACTTAAAAAAAAAAGAAAAAGCAGGGCACTGTTGAGCACAACAATAAGAGAAAACACTTAGAACATACAGCACAGGAGCTACCACCAGTTTTGGGTTTTTTTTCCTGCATTCACCACATAGCCACTTAATGGATATTATTGCAGGAAACACATTTATGAGAAAGAGTACCTGACTCCCTCAATCTTTCTTCTTTAGCAGAATCAACCTGGAAAGTTTGAAAACTTGCTAACCTCTCAGGCCAAGAATAACAGTAAAATACAGAGATTAGAAACGATTAGAGCAAGGGGAGTGCTTCACATGTTTTACCTTTCCCTTCTTTCCCATAAGCAAGTTCTGGTGGAATAGTTAGCTTCCGTTTCTCTCCCACACACATGTCCTTCAACCCTCTGTCCCAGCCTTTGAGAGCTTCCCTTATGCCAAGTGTAAACCACATGGGTTGGCCATTGTTATGCTTGTGACTGGAAAAGAAAGGAATAAAGCACTTGGTATTCAAACATCAATTGCCACAAAAGGGGGATGGAATATGCTCATAATGTAGATACACAGTGAAAAACAAAGCGTTACTCAGCACCTCTTAAACGAAAGACCTACACTTTCAAAGTCTTTAAAACCTATGCTTTGTGTGACAAAGCTCCTTAGGAAGTGGAAAGAAATAAAACAACATTTACCTGGTGTGTTTATGACAACACTAACCAACCCAGATCTCCACCTTCACTTCCCTGATCACCTACTTCCACTTGGAAACTGATCAGAATTGAAAGGCATTTTTCTTAAAAATCCATAGCCAAGGCCATGTAAATTGCAAGTCACAGACCAGCATGGTCATCTCAGCAATATACATTTTAACATTTTAAAATGTTAAAGCCTCATCTCTTTCAAAAGAAGCCACTGGGGAAAAAAACCCCAACAAAACAACTACATAACAGTCTAGAAAAAAACCAACAAAAGCAAATGCATGCAAAACATTCAACTTTAGATTTGGGAGACAAAAGACTCTTCTGATTTAACCAAGTGGTACAACCCGGAGTACTTTCACTCTACTAACAGACAAGGAATTTGAAAGCTCTATCTACTAGTCATGCAGGAAAGGTGTTTAAGAAGAAAACAGAACACTTACAAAAGTTAGTCAGCAGCAAAAACTTTAGTGTGTCACTAGAAGTCCTTTTAAAGAGGCAGGTTAACTACAAGAGAAAATTAGTGAGATTTTAGTTGAATGGTCTGCAAGAGCATTAACATGCAAAATGGTCTTTTTTTATTTTTTTTGAATATACAAAAGCAGCTTTCAGGCAGCCTGCAGAGACCTGAGTATTTTACTGTCTCCCACTATTAACACTTCGTTGATGTTTTACAGGACATCCATCATTAGCAAGTCGTTGCAGGCTCTTAGCAGACTCCCTCGAATTTCTGGCTCTTCCTCCTATTTACATTTCTGTGGCTCTTATCTGGTCGGGGGCAGGTAAAGAATAATGAAAAGCTGTGATTGTGCTGCCACTAGTGGAAGGACACATGCAACTTTTTTTTTTTTTTGACTAACAGTTTGCTTTAGAAACCAAACAGAAATTCATGCATAGCACAAGACCTATCAAACCGCTGAGATCATACACCAAAACCTGCACCTAAATCACAGAATCATAGAATGGTTTGGGTTGGAAGGGACCTTAAAGTTCATCCAGTTCCAACCCCCCTGTGCCATGGGCCGGGACACTTTAATCTAGACCAGGTTGCTCAGAGCCCCATCCAAGCTGGCCTTGAACACCTCCAGGAATGGGTTGTCAACAACTTCCCTGGGCAACCTGTTCCAGTGCCTCACCACCCTCAAAGATTTCTTTCTAATAACCTAATCTAAACCTGCTCTCTAAGTTTGAAGCCATTGCCCCTTGTTCTGTCACTACATGCCCTTGCAAAAAAGTCTCTCTCCATCTTTTTCAGGTAATGGAAAGCCACAATTAGGTCACCTCAAAGCCTTCTCTTTTCCAGGCTGAACAATGCCCGTTCTCTCAGCCTTTCCACATAGGGGAGGTGCTCCATGCATAACATCTCCACCTTTTAAGAAATACCAATGGCTCTACTTCCTCCAGACTGACCAGAAAATAAACGCTAAGTAAGATTTATGTTATAACCTTGGGAAAGGAGATTAGCCTTACTGTTGGTGTTCTTCTTGAACAGCATTGTGAGACACTGCTTCACACCAAACTTTCTGAGAACAGGCGGCAGTGAGAGGGGCCCCAGTGACAAGCTTATGCAGTGTCATTTAACTATTTTATTCCAAAACAAATAAGTCATTCATGCATTGCTTCTGTTTCCTTGCACACAGGTAAAGGCAAGTTTAGGGTCGGAGGAGTGAAAAAACCGAACCAAACAAAAAACCACTTGTCCCTGGAAAATGCTCCTCACAGAGCTATTTGCAGATGGAATGCGGTACTCCTGTGAGAGGTGTGGATTCAGGAAAGCACGATCAGAAGAGATCATCCATCTATAGATAAACATATACATTTAAATAAATAAATAAATATACATATATAGACAGAAAGGAAGGAGTCCAGAGAAGGTGCACCAAGACTGTTAGAGGGATGGAGCAGCACCTCTCCTATGCCGAAAAGCTGAGAGAACTGGGATTGATCAGCCTGGTAAAGAAAAAGCTCCAGGGTGACTTAACTGCACTTTTCCAGTACCTCAAGGGAGCCTACAAGAAAGATGGAGAGAGACAATTTAAAAGAGCGTGTAATGACAGGACAAGGGGTGATTGCTTTAAACTGCGAGTAGACCCAGATTAGATATTAGAAAGAAATTCTTTGCTGCAAGGGTGGTAAGCCACTGGAACAGGATACCCAGGGAAGCTTTGACAGCACAACCCGTTCCCGGAGGTGCCCAAGGCCAGGCTGGATGGGGCTCCGAGTAACCTGGGCAGCGTCCAAAGGCGCGTCGGATGCGGCTGCTCTGAGCACCCTGATCTAGTGGAAGGATCCAGGAATACGTAAAGTCACTTCCAACTCAAGCCATTCTATGATNCCAACAAAAGCAAATGCATGCAAAACATTCAACTTTAGATTTGGGAGACAAAAGACTCTTCTGATTTAACCAAGTGGTACAACCCGGAGTACTTTCACTCTACTAACAGACAAGGAATTTGAAAGCTCTATCTACTAGTCATGCAGGAAAGGTGTTTAAGAAGAAAACAGAACACTTACAAAAGTTAGTCAGCAGCAAAAACTTTAGTGTGTCACTAGAAGTCCTTTTAAAGAGGCAGGTTAACTACAAGAGAAAATTAGTGAGATTTTAGTTGAATGGTCTGCAAGAGCATTAACATGCAAAATGGTCTTTTTTTATTTTTTTTGAATATACAAAAGCAGCTTTCAGGCAGCCTGCAGAGACCTGAGTATTTTACTGTCTCCCACTATTAACACTTCGTTGATGTTTTACAGGACATCCATCATTAGCAAGTCGTTGCAGGCTCTTAGCAGACTCCCTCGAATTTCTGGCTCTTCCTCCTATTTACATTTCTGTGGCTCTTATCTGGTCGGGGGCAGGTAAAGAATAATGAAAAGCTGTGATTGTGCTGCCACTAGTGGAAGGACACATGCAACTTTTTTTTTTTTTTGACTAACAGTTTGCTTTAGAAACCAAACAGAAATTCATGCATAGCACAAGACCTATCAAACCGCTGAGATCATACACCAAAACCTGCACCTAAATCACAGAATCATAGAATGGTTTGGGTTGGAAGGGACCTTAAAGTTCATCCAGTTCCAACCCCCCTGTGCCATGGGCCGGGACACTTTAATCTAGACCAGGTTGCTCAGAGCCCCATCCAAGCTGGCCTTGAACACCTCCAGGAATGGGTTGTCAACAACTTCCCTGGGCAACCTGTTCCAGTGCCTCACCACCCTCAAAGATTTCTTTCTAATAACCTAATCTAAACCTGCTCTCTAAGTTTGAAGCCATTGCCCCTTGTTCTGTCACTACATGCCCTTGCAAAAAAGTCTCTCTCCATCTTTTTCAGGTAATGGAAAGCCACAATTAGGTCACCTCAAAGCCTTCTCTTTTCCAGGCTGAACAATGCCCGTTCTCTCAGCCTTTCCACATAGGGGAGGTGCTCCATGCATAACATCTCCACCTTTTAAGAAATACCAATGGCTCTACTTCCTCCAGACTGACCAGAAAATAAACGCTAAGTAAGATTTATGTTATAACCTTGGGAAAGGAGATTAGCCTTACTGTTGGTGTTCTTCTTGAACAGCATTGTGAGACACTGCTTCACACCAAACTTTCTGAGAACAGGCGGCAGTGAGAGGGGCCCCAGTGACAAGCTTATGCAGTGTCATTTAACTATTTTATTCCAAAACAAATAAGTCATTCATGCATTGCTTCTGTTTCCTTGCACACAGGTAAAGGCAAGTTTAGGGTCGGAGGAGTGAAAAAACCGAACCAAACAAAAAACCACTTGTCCCTGGAAAATGCTCCTCACAGAGCTATTTGCAGATGGAATGCGGTACTCCTGTGAGAGGTGTGGATTCAGGAAAGCACGACCAGAAGAGATCATCCATCTATAGATAAACATATACATTTAAATAAATAAATAAATATACATATATAGACAGAAAGGAAGGAGTCCAGAGAAGGTGCACCAAGACTGTTAGAGGGATGGAGCAGCACCTCTCCTATGCCGAAAAGCTGAGAGAACTGGGATTGATCAGCCTGGTAAAGAAAAAGCTCCAGGGTGACTTAACTGCACTTTTCCAGTACCTCAAGGGAGCCTACAAGAAAGATGGAGAGAGACAATTTAAAAGAGCGTGTAATGACAGGACAAGGGGTGATTGCTTTAAACTGCGAGTAGACCCAGATTAGATATTAGAAAGAAATTCTTTGCTGCAAGGGTGGTAAGCCACTGGAACAGGATACCCAGGGAAGCTTTGACAGCACAACCCGTTCCCGGAGGTGCCCAAGGCCAGGCTGGATGGGGCTCCGAGTAACCTGGGCAGCGTCCAAAGGCGCGTCGGATGCGGCTGCTCTGAGCACCCTGATCTAGTGGAAGGATCCAGGAATACGTAAAGTCACTTCCAACTCAAGCCATTCTATGAT
>VZTB01008810.1:1280554-1334145 GCA_013397245.1 Thryothorus ludovicianus
AAAAAAAAAAAAAAGAAAAGATAAGAAAAAAGGTGGAGGAGAGTTGTCCTGGAAGTTCTAGGCCTAAATTTTAATTTTTCGGGTGTTCCCGTGCCACGGAAGGCGTGATTTTCGTGGCAGATAGGAAGCAGCGTGTGTGGCCGGAGTTTGCTCAGCAGAGGCTAAAGGCTCTGGGCTCAGAAGCCCCCTGTGTTCCCATGGGATATTCGCTGGTGAACGAGTCAGGTGAGACAGAGCCGTGTGATTTGGGGTTGTGGATGGGGTCTTGCCAGGTGCAGACCTCTCTGTGGTTTCTTGGAACAATTTGGAAAGTTGAAGGTCAGAGAAAAGTAAGCAGGACCACCTTGACATTGCCAGGTGCGGGTGTTGCTCAGTAGTGTATGTACCAGGGCTGCCGCCTTGCTAGAATTTTTTTCCCGAGAGGGTGGAACAGCTGCACCTCTCTGGTTAGCTGGGAAATTGTAGGATATTAAAATTAAACAAAGAAAAAGCTGAAGCACAAGCGAGTGTTGAATTCGTGTGGTAGGGATGAGGGGGCAGGAGTGGTGCATGAGGCTGGATGTATTGCTGTGCTAGAAGATTGCTGTGACTTTTGCCCTTTAGGCAGTACGTGCTCTGAGATGAGGAATCAAAATTTGTCAGGTCTCAGTGAACAGACATGGATTTTTTTTTGTTGTTGCTAATTATTTGTGAATGTTCTTGAATTATAGAGTGGCAGTAGGAGCAGCCTTGCTTGCCTTTTTCATTTAAATTGCAGGACTGTGGTAGTGGTATTAGTCCTTTCACCATACTAAAAACACCTGTGGTTCAGTTGATCGAAAGTTCTGCGTGTTTTTCTTTGCATTGCTGAGATGCTGGGGTGTGTATGGAACCCTTGTGCTTGGTTTCAGTTCCATGAGCCCTGGGAATGTGTGTCTGTGGGAAACAATGCTTGTTGGAGATAACTGACTGGCATTTGACATTGTAGTGCCTGTGGTAGGATCAGCTGGCTTTCTGTTTTGATGGTAAGATGAAGGCTATAGAAGTATTCTGTTTTCATCAAAATTAAGTTTTCTTTTACTAGCTGGGCTTCCAATCAAATGACCCTTCATGAAGAAGGACAACGCTTTGCAAACCTCAGTCTAAGTGAATGCAGACTGAAGGAAACTTTTCCTTGCATTTGTAAGATTTGTACAGGCTGAAAGCTAGAAAAGGTTTTGTTGTCAACAGAGAGAAAATCTGTGATGGAAGATTGAAGCATTGTTCTGATTTCTTGGTTGAAACTTGACTCTTTTAGTAAGTGTGGTGGTCAAGGTCACTCTATGCCTTTTCTTAGGTTGTGGAAGGCCCCTGGTGTGTTTGAGAACAGTAAATTTGCTGTTCTGCAGGCTGTCTGTATGTACTACTGCTTTCTTTTACCATAAAATGAAGGCTTCCTGCCCTGAAGCCATTAAGTTATAAATTTATGCAGAAATGAAAAAAAAAAAAAAGAAGAAATTCATTCTGGAATGTGGTATGTGGTGTTCATTGTACTAATAACAAAAAGCTTGGAGAGTGAGAGACAGGAAAGCCTCGTTTCAGGGATTAAGGGAAGTAAGAAGGTTCAACAGGTCATCCAGAACAGTATTTCTGTCAGTATTCTGCTCCCAGTATGCTTTTCTTGTTGCTCAAGGTTGGTGAATCGGGTGCTCTGTAGTGTAAATGATGCACACAAAAAGTAGGGAAATTGTGTGTCATGTCTGTGTCGTGTGTGCCTGTGCTAACAGCACAGTGCTGGTGCACCTCTGAATGAGGAGGACCCCTCACAATCAGAGAAGAAATAGGACATTCAAAAAAGAACAAACATAAAACTGTAGAAGGAGCTTCTTTTCTTTCTTGCTGTGAGAGGGGAACTGATGAGAGTTTGCTGGCAATTAACTATTTTCTGGTAATTTTGATTTTGTAATGTCTTATGTCATTGCCATCATGAGAGGTCAAAACCACATCAACCCATTTCCTCCCAGCTTTTGGGCCTGAAGCTAGATTTGTGTTGCAAATTACATGGTTATTTATAGCAAGAACGTTTCAGAAATAGGAAACAAGTTTGATTTTCTGTGGGCAAAGGGCGAAGAAAGCACACCATAATTGCCACCAATTGAAAGACAGATCAGTTTGCCTTACTGCTTAAACAAGTTATCTTGTTTGTAATAAATGCCCTTGTTTACTTTATATAGATTAGAATAAATCAAATTAGTATTACCTGGTTTCTTCTTGGAGGTAGGGCTTTTCCTCTGGTGTTGATCTTGCACTCACGTTGTGGTTTCTGTATGCAGAGTTTCCAGTGTTACCTTGGAAATCTCATGAGTTTAGAAAACTGAGATTTTCAGAGCTTTTCTGTCCCCTAATACGGTGGCCACCAGATAGTGATTTATCAGTGTTTTACTTTTGTTCAAGTGAGGTGTGCCAGCTTTGGATCAGATATACATTCACAAATTTCTGGCCTATGAAAATCTGTTGGGATCTTAGATTCCCAGCGTGTGTCCTTTGATTGCTCTTGTCTGTGCTTCCCCTGCTAAATTGGTTAAAACCTTAAGAGAGCAGGGAACTTTGCAAGCAGAATTATCATCATATAAAGTGAGACAGCACTTTTTCTCTCAGGCAAATATGTAATGCATCTGGAAATTTCAGATTATTAATCCTCAACATACAGAGCAGGATGACTTAAATCACGCAGGCATGTAAGTTGGCCTCAGCTGTGCTTATAGTCAAAGCGTGTAACACGATCTTAAAAAATTCCTAGATTTCATCCTTTGCCAAAAGTCTCTGTCTGGAGACTCTGCTTTGTTTGGTGGGGGCTGGGATGGGTGTGTAACTATTGCTTCAGTACCACTTACTGTAGTAAGCAGTTGGGATGATGAAAGTGTCACTGTGTTCCTTCCCTGTAGCTCCTCGGTCTGTTGTGCTGCCACTGCCTGCAGTCCTGGCTGAGCACAAACCATTCTGGTGTGGGCAGCATCCACGGCAATTCCTGGCTGCAGTGTCATAGCGTGACTGATCTCCAGCTGGGGAATGCTGCTTGCACGGTAGGGAAAGGAGAGAGTGGAGCTGAACTGCACGTGAAGGCTGCTCTTTGCTGCTTGGAAACTGCCTCCCATGGGACTCTCTGACTGAACTTAACCTGCAACGCGTGCTCTTTGTTGAGCATAACTTCTGATTAATGAAATAAATTTGTTTAGTCTTTGGAGTTTACCTTGTAAAAGGCATCATGATTTTTTTCTTGTTAGATTTATAGAATGAGTCAGCTATTGCTGGGAAACAGTGAGGAGTTGGGGAATACCTCTGTTCAGTGGGGTGTGTGAGAGCTTGGCACTTTCATGTTGGTTTTTTTCTTTCTGCTGAATTTCAGTTCGGTTCAGATCTTCAGTGTAGGCACACACCCTACCTGGGATTGCTGGCCACAGGCAGGATTGCTGCTAGCTCTGGAAGAGATGGTATGGATCAGCTCTTGGCTGTGGGGTTCAAAGGCAGCTTCATCATTAGGTGAAAAATCATGACTGCTCCCACTGGCTTGCCTGGTATTATTACATGCTCCATGAAATAGCTTTGATCACTGTCCTTTACAAAGCTAAGCTTTTCCCACTATTTAAATATTCACTTCCTTATTTGTACAGAGTAATTCTAACCCTAAGTAATTCACCTTCCTTAAGGTGTGATAGACTCACCTGCATGCCATCATCAGTGACACTGCATCATGCCAAATACTTCAGTTAGCTCTCCGTGTCTACCTGTATGTAATCATCCTCTCTCAGTTTATTGTAGTACTTTGGATTCTTTTCTGTTTATCCCACGACACCAAGAGCCAGCACCAAGCAGTACATTTCAGCTTTCACATAAAACTGTAATTACTCTTGTCTCTAATGATTCAGAATTCCTTAATAAACTTGGGGGTAGAGCTCAAGAAAATGTGAAAAAGCATTGCTTCTTGTGTCTTGGATCTGGATGCACATAATATTGCTTAGAGCAAGTCTTTGTTATGGGAGTTTAAGAAATCTGACCTTTTAGGATGAGAGACACATCCTTCCAGCTGATATCAAGCTCTGGAAACAAGCTCCTCTGTTTCCAGACATGGAGGAATTAATCTAAAACTTCACACTTAGATAAAGACTTGGTTCTAAAAAGCCTTTTATAATTTTCCCCTTCATTTTAGCCTCTGGGTATAGTCCAAGTTCTGATTGTATAAAATTAGAAGTCTGGCTTTTGTGGAGGTGGACCTAGACAGCTGAGGTTTCTGTTGCCTTCAGGGCAATGGTCTGCCTTCTATTACTGGCTGTAGCTGCTCTCAGGATCCAGGTGTTGGTTTAGATGAATGCCTAACTCTCAGCCAGTTCTTGCTGGATGAGACTTTTTGTGCAAGAGACTTCAGGGACTGATTAGTTAATTCTCTTTGGATTTTGCTTAATTGTCTTTGTGTGATTTTCTTTCCATTATTTTCTTCCCTTTCCCTCTATATTTCTTCATGCAGCAATCTTGCTTTTGTCCAACCTTTTTGGAATTGTGCAATGTGCTCACAGTAGGGAAGTTTGATGAGACTGCAGGAATGGAAATCTGTGTCCCCTCTCTCCTCTGTGAGTGTTAGAGCAGTGCTGCAGAGCTTTCATGGTGCAGCATTCCCTGCCAGGTATGCTGCAGTACTGGTACCTCTGCATTCAGTCCTTCTGCACTGAAGTGAGTAAGTGATCCCAGGGCATGGCTGGGTAGGACAGAAACCAAAGGTGTGGTAGACTGATGGTGAAGAGATACCATCGTGTGGTATCTGTATGTGCTTTCATAAATTCAGTGTGTTGACTTAGTCTGGCCTGATAACCACCCCAGGGGTCAGAGACAGGAACAGCTTGATTGCCAGAGCTGGGAAATATAAACAGAGGAGGAAAACTCCCAGGAGCTTTGTATGACTTGAATTAGTGTGTCTGAGCAGTGAAACTGTATTATTTAGCTTCTGCCTCCACCACAATCCCCTCTCTGCCCTTCATCCTTCCGCTGCATCCCCTTCAAAAATGCCTGACAGCTGGTATGTTGTGCTCTCTGTGCCTTGGCTGGTCACTGCCATAAAATTGCTTGCAAAAAAACCCAGTTGCCCTGGATGCTTTTGCAATGCTGCTAACATTGCCCTGACAGTGTTTGAAACAAAAGTGGACTTCACGGAACCCCGTGAGAAAAATCATGTGGGAGAAGGTCATTGTGCTACAGCCCATTCCAGCTGTTGCTTCCTGCACTTGAACCTTTAGTGTCCCTCAAGTTCTTTAAAAGATGATACCATTGTTAAAGGGCTAAATCTTTGGACTTCATTACCTTAAGATGCTTTTTGTATGGATTCCTGCTGTTAATATGCACATAATCAGAGTAAAATTCCAATATGGGCATTTCCAAAAGCTGTTCTCTGGGTGATAGGATAATAGCTCAGAGAAGAGGCACAGATTGTCACACACTCTTGTCTGCCTTTCTGCTGTCCCTCAGGGATACACACTGGATTTTTATCCTGTCAAATTTTTTTGCTGTAGAGTTAAGGCTGCAAAATGTGCTCCAGCTCCTGGGATTGCCCTTCCCAGAATACTGGGTAGCCTTACTAGGCTATACAGAAAAAATAGACACCAATTTTGAGTGCAAAATTCTTATGTCAAGATAATCTTCTGTTCCTTGAGTGAGAAAAAAGGGGAAAAGTTTCAAATTTGATGTGGGTAGGATACTTTATTGCTAATTGCCTTTTCTGACTAGAGACGTGGTTGACTGACAGTGCCTTTGCCCTAGAGCTGCGTTTTCAGCAGTTCTTGTCCAGCTATCAGCCGCTGACACAGCACTGGGCAGATGATGTGGTGCTTTTGCCCTCGGGAGATAAAGCCAGAGATGGTGGGACAGTGAGCACATGGCACAGTTTGCATTTGCTCAGGGTGGGATGAGTCAATGGATATTGCTCATTCTCACTGTGAGATGGCTCTGACTATCAGGGCACCTACTCCAAGACCTTTTTGTGACACCGCACAAAAAAACAGGGGTCTGTCCTGCTGTGCCACCTGCAACTAAGTCTTGAATCTTGCCCTTGTTATAAGCAGTAGGGAGATGATGGTGGCTTTAACTCCTCCTATTAGACAGATGTTGTAACCTGGAAAGTTCATAATTATCTCCTATCTGCAGTTAAAGTCTGGATTAGGATCAAAGAAGTCCAAGGGCTATCTATTGCAAAGGTTTTGCAAAACCTTATTCTGAAGCTCAAGAAATTAATAAGCCTAAAGCATTATATAATTCTCATGGAAAGCAAGCAATAATAAAAACCTGAGTGTCTGGCCTTTATGCATTTTAGAAATGCAGGTGGAACTGGCGTCACTTAATTGCAGCTTGTTTTCCAGGTCGTCAGTTTGACTTCTTGAGTATGTAATTCTCCCAGATGGCTTGGCTTTGTAGATGTCTGACA
This sequence comes from Thryothorus ludovicianus, assembly GCA_013397245.1. NCBI lineage: Eukaryota > Metazoa > Chordata > Aves > Passeriformes > Certhiidae > Thryothorus > Thryothorus ludovicianus. The sequence goes on from VZTB01008810.1 coordinate 1,286,979, forward strand.
TGATCTACATGTCTTCAAATGTTTGGGATTTTTTTTCTTCAGGCTTGGCACTTTGGAAGGAATGCTGTCTGGAGTCTGAGTTGTATAACGTTTAAGTTTGAATTATGTCCAAATTTCAACTGTGTTATCAAGAAATGTCAAGTTTGCTCAGTGATAGCTACATCCAGATTTCCTGAAGTGTAATGGTGGAAGTAGGCAGGTCTTTCTTTCTGTGGAAACTTTTCGAGAAGTAATGAATCCTTACCAGGCACAGACGGCTTAAATATCTGTTTTTGTAGTGGACAATATCAGATCTTCCAGGTACTGCAGGCATTTACTCTAAGTTTCACACAGGACTGCAACATGCACTTTAACCAATGCCTGTGAAGTCCTTTGGAATATCTTCACTCTCTTCTGTGGCTGAGACCTTAAGCTCTAAATCACTTTTTATTGTGCTTTTATTGGGGATTTTTTGTACATACCTTTCCCACCAAGGTCAATTTTTACTGTTTATGGTACTATGCCTCTAAAATGAGATGTTGGAAGTACAAGCTATATTTTTTCCTGCTGGTGCACCACCAGTATAATGGACTTAAATTCTTCTTCAAAGTTGTGTTAATGCTGGCACAAGTGAGATCTTAAAAGGTTCAGCTTTACTTTTCCGAATCAGATGAAATCTGAATTCTCAGTTCCAAAAATTGCAATATTCCTATGACACTTTGTGGGAGTAAAATAACACTGAATACACCCAAGACTTGTGTTCTTGGAAGTGCCTAAGTATCTTTTTGCTGCTTTCATTTTTGTTTTGTTTTTTCTTTTCTCCATTCTTCACTTGTCTGCAAAAGTGAAGCTGCTGTAATTAAAGACTGTATCCCTGTGCAGTGCCCAGGATTTGTCAGCCACGTGCTATTTTTAGCTAGCTGTTTAGGATAACCTTCCCATGGCTGCTGACTCAGTGTCAATGAGTACCAGGTGGTTAGTGCATCTTCTGACAAAACCTTGCTGTGAGTCTTTTTTTCTTTTTTTTTATTGTTTTCTTTTTACAAAAATGTGTTTTTAATAGTGTAACAATTCTGTTGTGAAAATACACATTGTCCTAGGTAAAAATTGTCTATCACAGCCTTTTTAATATGTCTAATAATTAGAGTTGGCTTCTGCAAAGGAATATGGATAATTGCTGTGTTCCCCACAAAAAACCCCCAAGACCCAGAACCAAAAAAACCAACCAAATGAAAGTCTCAAAAAAATATATTGTTTCATAACATATTTTTAACCGGCCTCCAAAGTTATGGAGACAGAGTGATTTGTATGTTGGCTAATTGATAGCACAGCCTTTGATTGATGGGATGCAATTTGGTTGAGCATCAGCTGCAATTGTAAGCTGTAGGACCATGGCTGAAGTGATTCATGTGCAGCAGCAGGAGCTCCAGACTGAATTAGAGGCTTGTATTGACTGTGGCACTGTGCATTATTTAAAGAATTGGTCCTGTGCCATTGAGTGTCTGAAGCAATTAACTGCTTCTCTCTGCTGAACAATCACTTCCTTTCTTTGTGAGTTCCCACATATCAATAGTGACTTTTAGGATAGTTTCTTTATTTTGGAGGCAAGACAAATAGAAACCAGTCTTGCTGATTTTTTTTTTTTTTTAAATTCTTATTCTTGTGATTCTTTTCCCCTTTTGTATAAAGTAAAGAAGAGGTGCTGAGAATACCTTAGATTTTTGATTTTTTTCTATTCTTCTAGGAAATAATGGAAGAGATCTGTAATGGAATGAAATAATATTTGTGTTTAATTTGTTTTCCAGCCACCACACAGGGTTCACCAATCTATAAACTGGGTTGGACTAAATGCAGTGGTATTGATTTAAAAACAAAAGGAGGGGGGAAGATGACAAGCCAGACCATACTCCTGCTGTTAGCCTGAGGCTTTAGGCCTTTCTAATATTAAACTGTGTTGTGCTTGTTTTCAGCAGTAGTCTAAGGAGCCAGTTCCTAGCTGGAAGGGAAAGGAGCTGTCATTCCTCCAATGTGATATCAGTCCGAGCCCAGCCTGGGCTCCTGCAGCTCAGTGCTGGTTGGCAGAGCCCTGGTGCAGGGGGCAGCAGAAGCGAGGACCCTCTGCCAAAATATCCAAGAGCCATGTGGCCCACACGGTCCTGTCCAAGTGTTCTTTCCAGAGATGGCTCGCTGGCACAATGTGGGAGTGACAGAATCTCAATCCATTGGACCTGGCCAGGGAAGCTTGTTGCAGCTCAGTAATGAAAGCTGCTTTCAGCCTGTGACGTTGCTGCTTCATTTCTTCTTAAGTTAATGAGCTTGTAGTTTTTAATTAGACATAAATGCCGTCTGTCAGGTTGTGTTTGGTTTTATCTTTTCATACTGCTGTAGTGCTTCCAAAAGTAGAGAAAAAGGATAATTTACTTCTAAAGTTGGGAAGCAGGGTGGGCAGAAGTGTACCTAGAACTACTGGTGTGGGTCTAGCCTTGTGTTTTGGTTGTTCTCAGAAGATATCCAGAAGTGCGGGTCAGTAATTCAAGACTATGTTTTATGTGGGCAGCACAAGGAGTTTCAAGAGCTGTTGAAAACTGCTTCACTGAAAGATGGTGTTCAGAAATCAACAGATCCGCCTCTGTTCCTCTTTTGATTTTTAAGAGATTCTTACATGTTGTTTTTCAAGATAACCTGGCTAGCCCTTCCTTCAAAGGAGGAAGACTTGTAAGGCAAGACAGCAGGGGTGGCTTTTGGGAAGAGTGAAGAGGCGAGTTGAGGGGTGGTGGAACGAATTGAGGGGTGGTGAACTGAGAAGGTGGTTTTGGAAGAGAGAGTGAGTCAGTGATGCTGTGTTAGCAAAACTACTGAAAATGACATATGGCATCTCAAGACACGCTGCTGTGGTCCAGCTGTGTGCAGAACAGACATGTAGGTGCCAGCAAGCAGGGATAATGGTGTACAGTATACAAATCTTAATACTTCAAAGGATTTTGTTTTCTAGGGGACTGAGAATCTTTGGGGCCATATTTGCAGCAAGTCTCAAGTGATAGAGACGATGGAATTGCAGGGAGAGGTGTAACTGAGAAATGCAGTTTTGTTTTTCAGGCTGGCAGCCTCGGTGGTTCCTTCTCTGTGGTGGCATCCTGTCCTATTATGACTCTCAGGAAGATGCCTGGAAGGGTTGTAAGGGAAGCATCCAAATGGCTGTTTGTGAAATTCAAGGTAACTAAGATACAGTAACACTCAGCTGCATGAAGTTTGTCCAATAATGTTGCATTCAAGATGAGATTCCAGGTGACAAGCTGTTTGGCAGCTTGATACTTCTCTGGTTTGTATTTGCAGCAACTTGATATATATTCAAGTTTTTGTATACCATGTATATGCATGGTATTTTGAAAATGCTGTGAGAACTGCAAGCCTCTAATATCATAGGTATTCTACGTGCAGGTGGGTCAGTGTTTTTCATGAGCTCTGGTGGAACATCACACAGCTTCAAATGACTCCTCATAAGCAGAGAGCTGAAGCTAGAAACATGAATAATAAACTTCAGTACTAGGTCTGCTCAATCATATTGCCACATTTTTGAGCTTCATTTAAGGGCTGGAAGCTTGAAAGAGAGGCTTGCCAGAAAAGGATGCCTTTTCCATAATGACTCTCAGATTATAATGATCACAAGACTGTCTTTCACAGCTATACACATGTGTGTCCTGTCCATTCCCTTACTCAGAAGAGGAGTCATAAAATGGCAGTGGAGAAAGTTGGGACCATAGAACCCTCCTTTTTCATTACTGTTTGACCTGCCACCTAGCACATCTGTTGGGATGTTTGGTTGGGCTGGTCTGAAATCTGTGTTGCTTTCAGTTCATCCTGCAGATAACACACGAATGGATTTGATTATCCCAGGGGAGCAGTACTTCTATCTGAAGGCAAGAAATGCAGTTGAAAGGCAAAAGTGGCTGGTTGCACTAGGAACTGCCAAAGCCTGTCTGACTGACAGCAGGACACAGAAGGAAAAAGGCAAGAACACATTTTGCTGGTGCATAATGTTTGCTTTATATTTACCCATACTTTCCCTAGTGCATGTACATAAAGCTGCAGTGTCCAGCCTGTGCTTCAGGTCTTTGGTGCTGCTAAAAGTCTTAGATATTTATTCTCAGGGCAGGGATTTAAAAACCTTGTTTTTTTCTTAAAATACACTGAAAAGAAATGAATATTTGAGAACCATGTGCTGGTGAGTTCTGTAAGTACACTGAGTAAATAGACCCTGCTAGGAGTCACTGTGATGCAAACTATAAGCATGTAAGACCCCCCACCTTGTACAGCTGTCTAAATATGGTGACCCAGCCTCTCACACCAGTGTCTCTTCACCTTTGGAGTTCTTCACACCCTTTCCTTCCATATTCTAATCAGACTGTCTTCAGCACTTTGAGAATGCCTCAGCAATTAAGAAAAGATTTACACTGGGTTCCAAATCTGTTAGTATTCAGAAACTTAAATCTGACCATGGTCAAGCTATGAAAATGAATTCACTTATCACTTTGCTTTCACCATCAATCTCACTCCCTTCCCCCTAGTGAAAACCTCTCTTGCGTACAAGTGTGACATCAGTCACAGAACACTGGGAGGCCTCATGCCTTAACCTTGTGTAACCTCACTACAATGACTATACAGAAGATGGGAAAACAGCAAATTATTAATGTCCTGAGCAAATGCAGGGGATGGCAAGCATTTCTTTTCCCTGAGGTGAGGAGTTTCTTCTCCTCTTAGCCTTATGTGTGTTATCACCAAGCTTTGCATCTACTGGTTCAAACTGAGCCAGAACTGAGCAGAAGATGCTCCTGTAGAGTCCTTCACCAGGTGGGGATCTGATGTGCAGTGCCTAGAAGCAGAACAAAGTTATATCAGTAAAGTGACATACAGTAGCACAGGGTGAAAAGCTACTGATGTATTAGTCTTACTAACAGACAAATTATTTTATATTTCAGGGACTCTAATGTCAAAAACATTACTTCTGAAAAATCTCAGAATGACTGTTAATCTTATCTGGATTAGTCTTCTCAGTTCTGTGTTCTCTGTTTCTCAGTTCAAGAAACATATGGACATGCTGGAGTGAGTCCAGCAAAGGGCCACTAAGATGATTAAAGAAAATATCTAGTGAGAGAGCATAAAAAAAATGAAGCCAGACTCTTCTCAGTGAATGAACAGGAGAAAATATGCATGAATTTTGATTCAAACCACTCAATTGAGACACAAGCAAAAATGTTTATGTTATGAAGATGAGGGAGCACTGAAGGCCTACACAGAAGAGGTTATGTAGTCTCCATCCTTGGCATTGCTCAAAATCTGACTATGCCTGAGTATTTGCTCTGACTCCTTGAACAGGGGAGTAGGACTAGCTGGTCTCCAAAGGTGTCTTCCAATCTCATCCATCCCGTGATTCAAGGATAAATTAATCTCTTTCTGTTCGACAGAATGAATCTTTTATGTCCAATGTTTTCCACCTACAACGCTGTCTAAACAATGCTATTGCTTATACCTTCAACAACTTTGTGAAGACAAAGAGTATTATATGTAGGGCTTGTCTTATTTAAAAGACCTGCTGAGACCAAATGCTGTGTAATTGCCTTGCATTGGATACAGTAAATTTAACTTTTCTTTTTTTTATCTTTTAGAGTTCACTGAAAACACAGAAGCCTTGAAGACTAAAATGTCTGAACTTAGACTGTACTGTAATCTCCTTGTTCAGCAAGTGCATAAAACAAAGGAAGCCAGCATTTCTGGTGTGTCAGAACCAGAGGTACAGCTCTATGTTTGCTATAGACCACATTTGTACAGCCTTGGGCACATGTGCTTTTCTGGGCAGCCAGAAAAGTAGTGTTCACCCACAGTTTCTTAATGTTGCAACCTCCTTCTGCAGAGAACCTGAGGGAAATAGTGTTCACACAACAGTTCTTGTTTAAATAGAGTGTTACTATATTGCAAATTACTTGCCCTTTTTTGGGCTAGCAAGTAGTGAGATGAGATCTGATATCCCTGACCTAGACAGTGACACCTCTGTAGGTGATCATGTGTTTACAGCAGATCAAAAAAAGTAAAATATCTTTTACAAAAAGATAATTTGTAAAAAGTGGACATTTTTCTGCCTGAGTCATTAATATCTTGCTCAGCAAAACACATCCAAAACCCTTAAAAGGTCAAGAGATGGTGCAGACCACAAAAAAAAAAGAGCACAAGTGATATGAAGAACTGCTTGGTTGGCCTCACTTAAGCTAAAGTTCCAAATCTTGCCAATCATTCTGACCAAAGAAGCCTCATTTAAGAGGAATCTCCTAAGGACAGTGATCTGCCCTTTGCTTTGAGAGAGAAATGTGTGAAGGAGGATCCACTTCCCTTGCTAGAGAAGCTGATGTAGAGTTCCAGGATGCTTCTCACTGGAGAGATGGGTCCTCAGGTGTAGAACAAGCAGGCAGAACACCTGAAGGTTGATCATTTCTATGTCCAAACCATCTCTGTAGAGATACCTGATAAATTGTTTAAGTGAATTGAAAGACAGTGCAGAAGCACTGCAGTGTGGTGTACAGATGACTAAAAGGCTCAGTTAGATCTTGCAGCTCACAGGTGTTGACCTGTAATGTGGTGTTTATACTGCTCATATTTCATCCTACTGGGGGAAGACTCTCTTTACCTGATCTTACTGGCATTTAACTGCAAAGATTTATTGCTAAAAGCATTTCAGCAACAATAACTCAATTTGCAGAGACGAAGAGGCAATGTGATACCTCATTCTGCAATTTTGTCATTTGCAATAACTTTTTGTTCATGGGTTTTTGAAATGATTAGATAACTAAGAGGCATCGATTTCAAAACACAAGCATACTAAGCTCTTGTACTGAGAGGCTGACAAGAGTGGTATTACTGCAAGGGGACACTGCTACAGTAATATGTGATGCCATCTCTCTGAGCAGTTGACACAATGAATTTTAATTCATGTTAACCAGAAATCACAACTGTAACAGCTGTGGGCTTTGCAGACATAAATTGCTCCACATTGATCTCCTGTGGTAATTCCATTTTGTCCAATTGATTTCTTCCCACAGAATGAGATTGATATGGGAGCTCTGTTGAAGTCAACCTGTGACACTTTCCTGAAAACTCTTGAAGAATGTATGCAGATTGCAAATACTGCCTTCACTTCTGAGTTACTGCATCAGACCCCACCTGGATCCCCAAATTTAGCAGTTCTCAGAACGAGCAAGGTAATGGCCACTGTCATCTTCTCTCAGCCTTGGCAGGGATGCTAATGGATCCTTTTGTCAAAAGTATTGTTTGTAGAAGTAGGGAATGCCTTTTACCCATTTCATAGCTTCTGGTCCTACACTGGTCATACTCTGCTATTTCTTGTGGTTTGCAAGTGAGGTAGGGCCATTTTTTTAATAAGCAGTGACCAATCTCTTAACCTTTAATGACATGTGAAAATTATTAAACATTAACTTTCAGGGCCTGAAAGTTACGCAGTGGTGTTTCACAGAAAGTCATACAGTGGTGTTTCAAAATACATTAGCTCTACAGCTAGTTTGTCCATGTGGGAGCTGATGAGTTTAGCTTTCTAATGAGAAGAGCACTTTGTTGAATCCTGGATCCATAACTGCATATAGAAAACTGCAGAATCTCTGGCAAACAGGAAGTTAAAATCTATAGGAAGATAGATGCATGACTGCATCTCAGAAATGAGATTGTTTCACCATACCTGATATCTAGCCTATGTCAGAAACTATGTTTCTTCTGGGTTTTTTTTTTTTAAACTTTTTTTATTAAGTTAAGAAGACATTGCAAAGGAACCTTTACTGCTTTATTTCTTTTCCATATACTGTGTGGTGTCTCACTTGATATTTGCTAACTAGCTTCTGAAAGAAATCTTCTGATTTTTTCTTTTTCTTTTTTCTTTTTTTTTCTTTACAATATTGTAATGGTGTAATAATATAGCACCATTTTCACATTTGTCTGTATAATTCCTCCAGGTCAGAAAACTAGGGACGGTTTTTTTGCAGTCTCCAACTTGTGTTTAATAAAATGTGAAGTTTGAGAAGCATGATAGACTCTTCTTGCTTTAAACAATATTCTCCCCCCTCCATATCTTCCAGGTAAAGCACTCTGTCTTGTCCAGTCACACCTCAACAGAAAGGTATAACAGAAGTCTTTACTGTCAGTCTCTTTCTTATCTGTGTTTGGTAGTGTCTGTTCTTTCCTTATTGCTACTCTACTCTTACTGGATGCAGGCAGAGTTGTATGGCTCTGAGCTGCCTACTTGGAAGCAGGTGAAACAAAAGAGATCTGGCTCATCCCACTTCATGTCTCTTCTGTATCAGCCCTTTCCCTTTCATTTTTCTCTGCAGTCCATTTGGTGTCTTACTGCTCAGTCACCAGCCAAATCTCCCACTTCAATGCTCCTTCCTGCATTTTGGGTTCCTCTCCATAAGCTCATAAAAATCATTGATGGTGAGCAGACTGATTCCAGGAAAGGATGTATATTTTAAAGTACTAATGAGGGGATATTCTAGAAGTTACAATACCTGCCTGCAATTTTATTTTCTGTAATCGTATTTTTTTTATTTTGTACCGTTTTAATAAAAATCACAGTAAAAATACTTGAACTCTGCAAGCTGAGGTTGAGTCTTTAATCCTCTTTGCTGCAAAAAGCTACTTCATTCTTGTTATTATTTTAGATAAGTTCTTTGCTCAGAGCAGCCTGTGACAGCCTATAACTTCTGTCAACTATTTTTCTCTTGTTATTTGTGTGTTCACAGGAAGAAGCTTACCAGGCAATCCTTTATGCACTAAATATTATTCTTTCCTTTTCTTCAGGCGAGTGGAATTGAATCCCTGTGAAAATGGCTGTGTAAAAGCAGAAATTGACCATCAAGAGCAAGAAGTTATTAAAAGTATGGAATGTTTGAACTTAGAAACAAATGAGGGGACTGGTGATGTTTATGCTGAAGATCATGTTGCAAAGGATTTGGAAGGTAAGTATATGCAGAGTCTTTTGTCCAGCATGGTTATTCTATAGGTGTGCCCTTTGCAAGTTTTCTCAGCATAGCTCCTGCTGCCCTTGTTGATGGCTAACTTGGGACTGAATGGAGAAGGTAATCAAAAATTTGATTTTGGACAAGTTGAGGCCCTCCAGGTGCAGATTGACGTGTAACAAAACAGCCTGGCAGAGCTTGGTCTCCCCATGCACTGTGGGCAGACACATTATTCCCTGCTCGTATGTAGGGATGTAGTGTCAGAAGGGGCCATGGAAGCTTTGTGTCTGAGGGCTTGAACTTTTAGTCACTCTTGATTGCTCTGACAAATATTTACAGAAAATTAATCCTTTTTCTGCAACTAAGAGTATCCTGGAAAGCATCTTATTTCTTCCTTTGTCTTAGCAATAGCATGAAACTTACATTTGTGTGTGACTTCAGTGAAATACTGTTGAACTAATTCAGTATAACATTCCTTCCAATGTGGTTATATTGTTAAGGGCTGCTGAACTTAATTTGGATAACTATTCATGTAACATGATTTTTGCACATCCTATGGAATGGACTGTACCGTTCTTGAACACTGGCTTTCTCTGCATGGCTGTTATTCCAAAACATAAATATTCAGTCACTGAATCAGCAGAAGTTTTTAAGTCCAAGTTAATGATAATAGTGATTTTGCCCTGATGGGTTCTCTTTGGAGGTTTTCCCATTTTTGGGGTTGGTACTATGTAATATGGCATGTCCCTGCAGAATGACACTCACGTGACACCATTTAACATAATAGCAATAAAACAGCACTAAAGCAAGGACACCAAACTAATTCAAGCTGTTGGTGTCATTTAGCTACTGCAGTTCCTGTGCACAGAAGAGAAAAGTCTACCCCATGTTGGGTATGCACATTTGAGCCTGCAGGGTTTTGCTGTCATTAAGGGGTGGAGTCAGGATGTGCAGGGTCATCCATGAGGATGAGCTGACCCAGCCAGCCATGGACTTTGTCTCGCTGATGGCTGTAGCTGGATGCTTCCTCTGACCCCAAGAGCTCTCCCCTGTCTCAGACACCTTTCCTTCCCTCTCCCCTTTTTAAAAGCAGCCAGTCTTCAAAAGTGCTTAAGTCCCATAGCAAATTTCTCTGTCATTTAGGGCTTACAGTGTTTGAGTTTGAAATTTCAGAGGAGCCAAGGTTTTTAAACAGTGCTCCTGCAGGGTCACTGTAGGCTTGGGCTGTTTCCCTACTCCCCAGCTTATGTAGCTTGGTGAAGGGCAGATTAGTGGCATCATTCAGACCTCTGTCCTTCCTTGCCAGAGACATTTTGCTTGTGAATGTCTGCGATGTCTGAGGCCATTTTTATTCTGCCTTGAGGAGAATGGCTACTCTGGGTATGAGGGGTTTTCTTTTCACCCACCACCAGGTTTGTTCAGTGGTTCTGCAACTGATAGGGACTGCTGTAAGCCTGCTTTCAGTTGTCGCTTGGAGGAAGAGAGTTCCTTGCAGCTTGATCCCTTCAGCCAGAAGCTCAATTCCACTTCAGGTCATTCTCTGATCCTCACTGACAATTGAAAGTATTCCTTTCCTGGAATGACAGGTTCCCTGGGAAAGCCTGGATGCTAGTTTGACAGTCTGGCAGCAAGATGTGCTGTAGGTATGGCTTTTATGATGCAGATGCTGTGAATCATTTTTGCTTCTTTACTTGTTCTCTGAAATACTCCAAGAGGTCAGAAGGTCTTACCATGTATGGATGTGTATGAAAGATTTTGTCTTTCCTTTGTCTTCCTTGTATTGTATGTGAAACAGATGTACTTGGCCCCAAAGAAGAAATAAAATAAACCACAGTGGGGAAAGATATACCTGGATCTTTTTCTGGGAAGCTTCAAAGATATTTTTCGAAATCAGGGAGAACATAGCCGTCTTTGATACTGTAAAAGTGTCCATCTAAGCAGCCAGTTTGGTTACCTATCAGAAGGAGTAAACATGTTGCTATTATTCTTCTGCTTTTGAAAAATGCACTGCGGCACTTCAACAATACTGGGGAAGTTACATGTGAGAAGTAATCTTCCTTTCAAGGAGAAGAGTCAGCTCCCTGCTGCATCAAATTGCTTCTTGAGTGCTCTTCTTTCTCACAAGACTGTCCTTGCTGAGGTTGTGTGGGCTCACCTGTACTGCAGCCTGCTGCTTGGTCTGTCTGATTCAAAGAAATGGGGGTGACTGATTGAAATGTGGTCTGAGCACCTACCAAACCTGCAGTGACAGTAGTGGTGCTGGCAGGGATGCTTTTAAGCTTGCATTATCCTGATATCCAAGTGCCTTCCTTCAAATAGAAAGGCATACTGATGAAAAGGAATAACAATATGGGTATGTAACTGTTTTCTTTTTTTAAATTTTGATTTTGTTTCCTGTAAATGTTAGGCATTAAAGACAATGGAGAGGACAATCTTCAAGCTGTAGAAAGCTGTGGTGCCCACAAGTTGCTGCAGTCAGAAACAAATTCTTTAAGTGGATTGACTCTGTGTGAGGAAGAAAGAAGTGAAAATGATTCTCCTACCTTCTTCAGTGTCATGAGCAATAGGTAGTACAGATTTCAATTAAAAGGATTATTGCAACTTAATGTTAAGCCTTTAATTGACTTATTTTTAAGACTTTTCTGTCTGTAAAGCTGTATTTACTGAGATTATTTTACACGACTGCCTACAGCAGAGTAATTGGAAGAAGATATCTTTTGTAAAATTAGCTGTACAGACTAAAGTGGGAGGTTTTTCCGTGTTTGTAATTGCAGGCCTTGCTTGCACACCACCCAATGTGTATTCTCTGCAGTCAGTTACTTTAACATAATAAAACAAAAGCCATGTTGGTGGTTTCATGTCTATAAATTTTATCTCTATGCAAATGACTTGGACAGGAAATGTAATTTTGCTTCTGGAAGTAACATTAAAAGAATTGTTAAGGTAACAATATTTTCTGCTTGTCCTGAACACCAGGTTCAGTGATATTGAGCTTCGGGAGGAGGAGGGCATACCAACAGAGGAGTTCCTAGAGTCGTGTTATGCAATTGTGCCTGTTCTGGGTAAGCAGCTTCGCTCCTTCTGACTCCTGCTGACTGCTGCTAGCAGCAAGCAAAGGTGCAGCAGTTGGGTTGAAAAATTTGTTTCTTCACTAAAGTGATACAGTAGAACCAGTATCAGCAGGATCTGGTACCAGAACATGTTTGTTAGGCCTTTGCTTTAAAGAGGATCCACTCTCATTTAGATGGGACCCACATATAAGCTGTTTGGCAATCTAGGTGTCAGTATGGAACAGCAATTTCTCCCCCTCAAAAAAGCAGCATGGATGCCTTACAGTCTAGTACAGCTGACAGCACAGCATCATTCTTTCCATTTGATTTTTCCAAAGACTTTGATCTTCACCTAGCACAGCCCCCCACCAGCTTGACCCCTGCACCTAGTGGGTGTGGTGGCCCTGTGAGCATGCAGCCTTTTGAAGGCTTCTGAACTGTAGGTAGAGTGCTTTAACACTTGTAGCAACTGGGATGGATTGATTCTATACCAGAGAAAAACATCAGTTTATCTTTTATTTAGTATTTTCCTGCCATTTAGAAGGATTGTTAAATGAGTAAATGAAATTAATTTTTACTAAAACATGAGAACTGGAGAAACACGTCGTTTTAAAATGTGGCTTTTTTTTTTCTCCTAGACAAACTGGGACCAACTGTTTTTGCTCCAGTTAAAATGGATTTTGTAGGCAACATCAAGGTAACAACTTATTTCTAGCCTGATTTTCATTTTTTTAAAGAAAATATCTACTTTAGACACTAGCGCTCAGGAATCTTTATGGTAGGAGTCAATCCTGGAAGGTTATTTAATGTTTGATAATGTTACCATCTGTCAGATTAAAGCACTGAAATGTCCCTAATTCTGCTCTGACAGTACATGCTGTGTTTAATAAATCCAGTTGTGTGCAAACTTATAAAATACTTGATTGACTGCCAAGTAAAACATCTGTTACACCTAATGAATATGACTTTGATTCTGAGCTGTATAGGTTATAAGTCATGATGTGATGTTAGCAATGTTGACTTTAACCTGTAAAACAAATGGAGGGAGTGGGGGGAAACCCCTTTGCTCAGTCAAGTAGGAGGAAGTTCATGCTTTAAGAAGCAGTTTCTCAGCAGACTGGGGCAAACCATGCAGGCTTGATTCTTGTTCTGGAAGTTCTTTCAGCTTCAAGTACCTTCTGAGGAACCTTCAAGAACCTCTGAAATACTCGTTATGAGACAAAATGTGTTAATAGCAAGACTTTTCATAGCATTTTCTTTCACGAAAAAAATAATAAAAGCAAAACGTGTCTTCTGGGTATATGCTAAGGAATATTGTATATAATCAGATCTGTTTGTTTGTCTTATAAACAGGTAGCCACTGGAAGACTGAAAATAGCAAGAGAAAAGAATGCTATTTAAAACCCTAAAACACAGAATATTTATTGTCAAGTCATAGCTACTCCTTTCATGTAGAATATAAATCTGTCTGCCCCCTAATATATTGTCTCTTTTGTTTGTGTGAGGACTTGTGTATAGAATAAATTGAAGCCCTAGGCATGCTGGGCACTGCTAAGTGTAACATTGAGAGTTTGCAGTGGTCAGAAGGTAAATTTTGCCTGTAGTTGAAGCTCTGGGCAAACGGGGCTTTGCTTGAATGGCAGTTTGAATTGACTTCTTTCCTCCAGTGGGGTGGATGTCATGGGAACCTCAAGCATTTTGTTGGACAGAAATGGTAGGTCCCTTGTAATTTTTTGACTGTGATGCTTTATTTTGATTGTGTTAGCCAGATGTGTCTGGGGTGTGCCCTGGGATGGCATGCCCAGCGTGTCACAGCAGCCATGCCATGGGGAGTGTGTGACATCCTTGGGAATCTGTAGGATCTCTTAGCAGGGAGGAGTCCTGGTGAACTGTTGGGTCTTAAAAGGCCTAAAGCTTTGCCTGTTATATTCTTTCCAGAAAATAAACCAGAAATTTATAACCAACAAAGAAGAGTTTGATACCCTTCAGAAGATTGTGCTCCATGAAGTGAACGCAGGTGTAGCACAAGTTAGAAACTCTGCTACAGAGGCTCTCTTGTGGCTGAAAAGGTAATGGCCTTGTATCTGCCTTCACTGTGAGCTGCTGGTGCAATGAGGGGCCTTTCACCAGTACAGGCTTATGTACATGGAGCAGTCTGGTTACTTCCCACGAGCTCCATCAATCCAAACCAGCCAGCTTTGAGTTCAATGTGCTGTCTGTGTCTGTAATGCTGCAACTTTGCCAAATGGCCTGAGAAAAAGCATTGCAGGCAAACTTTTTTCCCATAAAAGTGAGGTTACAGTGAATGACTGATCCTACTCAGCTAGGGCATCAAGCCGGTGATTTCAAGCTGCAGCAGAAATGTTTAGCAAAGTGTTTTTCCCTTGGACTGGGAGAGGGGCTGGGGGAGGTGGCTCCAATTTTGTTCAGATTGGAATTGGCTTCCTAATTCTGAGTTTTATTGCACTTCGGAGTTGTATTGCAGCTTTGAGGGCTTTGTTATACTTTGGGTTACTTTTTTATAAATGTGGTTTCTTTTTATTTCATGGGTTCATCCTGGCAGAGGTTTAAAGTTCTTGAAAGGGTTTTTGACTGAAGTGAAGAATGGGGAAAAGAATATCCAAACAGCTCTGAGTAAGTGCCGATTGCTTCGTTCTTCATGTGCTTCTAAATTTACATACTTGGCTACTTCCCTCCTTGTTTAGAACCTGTGTCTTCTTTTCTTCAGTGACTGATGAGGCAAGTGATCTATAAGACATAACATTTTTGAAAACTACCATTGTTTAAAATGGCTGCCTTGAGATGGGTTACTAGATAACTGGTAAATGTTGATTCATTAGCAAATAAAGATTCCTTTAATTGGCATAATTTTGGCAGAGGAGACAGTCATATCTTAGGGAAACAAGTGCTTTGATTCATTCAAATTTCTCTACTGGTTTGCAGTGGGAGCAGTCCCAAATGTATAATGGCTGTTTTGTTGGTTTTCCAATTCCTTGGATGATTGGCCATCATTCTTTGAAATCACCTCTTTTCCAATATGGCTGTGAATTGCCTGCATCAATTAGAAGGGAGGTTGTAATAAACAAGAAGGGTTTTTTCCAAGTGCACAGTTTCTGACATTTTGTCAGGCAACTGGCCACAGCAAGTACGAAACAGAATACAAACCCCCCCCTTAGACTTGACTTGGTTACTCCTGGGCAAGACCCTCTCTATATGCATGCAGCATAATGTAATAATCCTTTAAACCAACTTTGAAGCAGCTTTTTATAAAGCTTTTTATTTTATCTTCTTTCACACAGCGAAGCAGTTGCCTTATAGGATTAATAAAAAGAACTACTACACTGAAGTATGTAGCAGCTCTTGGAAGTGAGGCTGTAAATACATTGCTGCCAGATATGGGTGTTAAACACCAAGGAAAGTGTTTAGGCACTTATTTGACCTGCTGAGTCTAAAGACTTTAGCACTGAACTAGTCCTTGAATTGCTCTGTGTCTGCAGCAGAGTCATGCTGCTAGTTTTTTCTACTTTTTCATTCCCTTTCTTCCCCTGAAAAGCTCTTCTATATCTGTACCACCACACCAGCTTTGGCTGTTGGATTTTCACTCCATACAGTATTTTCTTAGACTTTACATTAGCCTTCCTGTCTGTTAGAACACCTACTTGCTGTGGATGAGTTGAAGGAGATTTGACAGCAGAGCTGAGACCCCGGTGCAGAAATCCCAAATCTGTCATCTCCTTTCAGTCATAACTTCGGTATTCAGGAGCAGACATTAGTGGCAAAAAAATACCCTTGAATAGTCATTTCTAAGCTCTGAGTTCTCTTTGTGATGCAAACTTAAAACTGCCATACCTCTAGCTCTTGATTTATTTTTTCTTTTTCCCTTTAAGACAATGCTTATGGAAAGACATTACGGCAGCACCATGGTTGGGTTGTCCGCGGGGTCTTTGCGGTAAGTATTCGTCTTGGCTGCTGGTAGAGCTGGGAGTCTTGTGCATGTGATCTTAGGTTGTGTGTAATTAATAAACTGGGTTAAAATTCTAAGTATTAAAACGAATAGATTCTTTTGCCAGACCTTATTTTCAAAGTGAGGATTGTGCTTTTCACTGTGTGTAGTACTGGATTTTCAGGGTGGAGCCTGCTTTCTAGAGATGAAGCAGACAGATTGCACTTGCATGCACAATTTTTTAATTATGTGCTTTTGAGCACAGTCTTGCAGAGCTTTTAGATGAAGAAAAGAGAATTTGAGGTTGCTTTTTTGAAGACTGATCTCTCTTTGAATATGATGAGCATTCAGACAGGGTTAGTACAGTGTGTGTGGGGAGTTGAAGTAGAATGGATTGGCTAGAGGAAATTTTTGTCCAGTCTGGCAGCTCCCCCTTGTGTCTGTCACTGGAAAATTATTAAAATTACAAAAGGAAAAAGGAAAACCTCATCCAGACAATCCTGACTTTGACTGAGAGAAGCAAAATTGTGGGAGAGAGCTTTCTAAAGAGCATATTGAAAATTTGGTGATGGTGTGTAACACTGGGTTGGGAGCTCCCCTAACAAGCTATACTTTATTTGGGGTTTGTATTTAACTAATCTCTGATCTGCTCAATTTATTTATGCAAAATATGACACACAGACACTTCTAAAAGTCAGGCATCTCTGAAGATACCTTAATCTACACAAAAATAATAAAAAATAAGTATTTTTAGAAGTTGACCTCCTTTCTGGTTTAAATTCTCGATATATGCCTGTACACATGATTAAATTGAAGCTACGCAGCCCAAGTGCAAAGAGGAAAGTCTTAGAAGTTTTTCATGGCTTTAGTTGTATTTCTTTTCCCATTCTGTGTTGCAAATCTGAAAGCTTTGTTTCCTCTCCCAGTTAGCTTTAAGGGCAGCTCCAACATATGAAGATTTTGTGGCAGCTCTGTGTGTAGATGAATGCGATCCTCAGGAAGAAACATTTTACAAAGGAATGCAGAGGGACCTCAACATTTACTTACCAGCCATGGAAAAGCAGCTAAATATCTTGGACACTCTCTATGAAGTACATGGTTTGGAGTCAGATGAGGTGGTATGACTACAGCAAGACCACATCTTAAAAATTCAGGGACTGTGTCTGTTAACAAAGATTTCTTCCATTTTGCTTTTGGGACATTGTTTCTGTTCATTGTATCTTTTCAGGTGGGAAGGGTGTTGAGTGTTTTGGGGGGAAGGGTATGTGTGATTTTTATCTTTTCATTGCTTGTGTTGCATTTAAATGCAGAGGTACTGTCTCTCTTTGGATCATAACTATGTCCGTGATGAATGTTTTTGACTGTTTCTCTTCTGCCTGTGCACCTCTTCTTCTCTTCACCTCATAAAAGTAACAGAGCAGAATTTGGCCTTTGCTGCCATACCTGAGGAGAGAGCTGCTCATGCAGCAGAGCTGTTGGGTCACCAATATGGCACCCAGGTAGGTGCTGCTGTCTCTGACTCTCCCATTCCCTGTCCCCTCCATGGTCTCGGAGGATAGTGAGAGTTATTCTTACCCTGGTAGCAGAAGAGAAGGACAGCTAAACACCAGCTTATAATGCAGTGAGTTTGTCCCTCAATTTAGGTTAAGCTCTTTAATGCAAATAATATATTTGCATGACACAGATATTTATTAAATTAAATAAACAATCCAAATATGACAGAGATCTTCACCACAGGTGTATGTGGCTGGTGGTCTGAGTGGCCCCAAGGTCTAGCCTTGGAAACAGGATGTTGTGTTCCTGACCAGCTCCCAGTGTGTGCTCTGGCTTCCCTGACATAAGAACCTTATAGGTTTTAGGGGTTTCTTGAATCAAATTCATGCAAAACTGTAGTACTTGCTTTTAAGTTGAATACAGCTAGTAGTTTGAAAAACACATATCATTAAAATCCTTCCTGGACTGTCATTATGGGCAGAAACTTCATGAAAGTGGACGTGAAATGAGTAAAGTATAGGGGAAGCTAAAATTTGTAATGAAGCTATTAAACATGGGACCAATTAAAAATCTCAAATTTTGAAATTATTTAGAAGTGACTAAAAATTAAGAAAGATTTCCCCTTTTTCCCATTTTGCTGGTGCAGATAAAAATGTGTTGTTTAGCATTGCTGCTATTAAAAACAATGAAGAAGTCCTTTTATCTAGTGATATGGTTAGGGACAAAATTTCTAGTTGTGTTGATGACCAGCCAAAAGGCTTTCTGTGGATTACTGACTCCAGTTCAAGGCATAAGCAGGTCTGTCTGTGTTGACCTAGGGCTTCAGATAGCTTTGTACAAAGAGCTGAGTTTAACTCATGCAGGAGGGGAGAAGATTGTGCTTGTGAGGTTTTTAGAATTAGTAAGTTTTCATAAGTACAGAAGGCAGTGTTGCCATACTCACAGAAGTAGTGCTGGCTTTTGCTAGGCTAAAACCAGTGTTGTTAGTGAAATGAATGTACTGCAGACCTGCTGCCCTGCATTGCTCTGTGACAGGAGCCTCTGCATGCTGAATACTTGATCCTTTCTAAAGAGCCTAGCATTGTGAGCTTAAAGAAAAGGCCTACATCAAACTTACTGTACAAAGAAAGATACCAGGACTCTAATTAGACATTCATAGAGTCACAGAATATGCTGTGTTGGAAGAGACCCAAGGGATCAGGATCATCAAGCCCAACTCCTGGTCCTGCACTGGACCCCCCAAGAATCCCACTGTGTGGGATAAATAGCATTGTCCAAAAGCTATTTGAACTGAGATGGGCTTGGTGCTGTGACCACTTCCCTGAGGAGCCTGTTCCAGTGTCCAGTCACCCTCTGGGTGAAAAACTTTTACCTGGTATCCAACCTAAACCTCCCCTGACTAAGGTTCATGTAATTTCCTGTAAAGTTCCTGTAAGGTTCGTGTAAAGTCCTGTCACTGATCATGAGAATGAAGAGATCAATGTCTGCTTCCCCTCCTGAGGATGTTGAAGACCATAGTGAGGTCTCCCCTCAGTCTCCTCTTCTCCAGGCTGAATAAACCAAGTGACCTCTTGATGTGGCTTCCCCTCCAAACCCTTCCCCATTCTTGTGGCCCTCTTCCCTGTGACACTCTCTAGTAGTTTTGTGTCTTTATATTGTGGTCTCCAGAACTTTCCCCAGCACTTGAGGTGAAGCCCCCCCCGTGCAGAGTAGAGCAGGACAATCCCCTCCCTTGCCTGGCTGTGATGCTGTGCCTGATGTCCCCCAGGACAGGGTTGGCCCTCCTGGGTGCCAGGGCACTGCTGGCTCATGTTCAACCTGACATCAACCAGGATCCTCTGAGCTCTCCACAGTGCTGCTCTCCAGCATCTCATTCCTGTCTATGCACACAGCCAGGACTGTCCTATCCCAGGTGCAGAGTCTGGCACTTGCCCTTGCTAAACTTAATGCAAGGGCAAGTGCCAGATGAAGAACTTCATGCTAAACTTCGGTGATTGCCCATCTCTAATTTGTCAGGGTCTCTCTGCAGGGCCTCCCTGCCCTCAAGGGAATCCCAATTTATCTCTTTCCAATTTGGTGTTGTTGGCAAACTTACTTAGCATCCCTTCTAGTGCCATGTCCAGGTCATTTGTGAAGGTGTTTGAAAGCACAGTGCCAAGGATGGAGCCATGTGGAACTCTGTTAGTGACACCAGCCTGGTGAGTCACCACAACCCCTTTGCCCAGCCCATGAGCCAGTTGCTCACTGATGGTGTGCCATGGTTACTGAGCTGTGTGCTGGATATCATGTCCAGAAGGGTACTGTGAGAGACAGTGCTGAAAGCTTTGCTGGAGTCCAAAAAGATTACATCAGCTGGCTTTCCTAGATCAACTAAGTGGGTTACCCTATCATAGAGGGAAATCAGTTTCAATAAGCAGGACTTGCCTCTCTTGAAGCTGTGCTGGCTGTGACTAATGGCTGCATTGTCTTTTGGGTGTTTTTCAATACCTCCCAGAATAATCCTTTCTATGATTTTACCTGGCACTGAAGTGAGACTGACGGGCCTGTGATTTCCAGGATCCTTCTTCTTCCCCTTCTTGAAAATCAGGACAATGCTTGCCAGCTTCCAGTCAGCTGGGACCTCTCCAAGTTCCTGAGACTGTTTAAATAGTGTGACTTCTTGCTCTGTCATCTTCTCTGAGTTTTACCTATCTGTAGTTCCTAGGTACTCAAAGAAGGATCAGAAGGAATCAGATTTTAGTTTAGTGGATTTTCTTAAATGAAGTAATACATGTGTGAGTACAAAATCAAAACCTTTGACCAAAGCTCTGTTCAATTATTTCACTGCTCATAATGCTAAAAATGAAGCCGAGAGCCTTTGAGATTCAGTTGTCTGCTGCTTCTAAGCATGAATCCAAAGAAACCTTCCCTGTAGGAGAACAACCAGCTTTCTACCCTGTGTGGTTTCCTCATGGTTTTTGGATGTTCTGTGGGAAACTTCACTGTAACAACTTGTAGCTGAATGATCTGGAAAGATATTAGAGACCACATTTCCACAAAATATCAACTGTGTTATGGGAAGACCAGGAAGAGATCCCTCTTCTCTAAAAATTAACTGACGGATCATGAAAAAAAATTAATTCCTTTTTGCTCTATGTTTTTCCAGTAGTAGGAAAGTCAAAGTATGTGGAGGTATTATTGGAGTTTCTGTTTTGGTTTGGTTTGTTTTTTTTAACTAGCAGGAGAATGCCTAGTTTGTTGGGTGTGTATCAGATGCAAAATTTGTTTCCAAGAGTCAGGAGGCTTTATTTTGTAGGCAAAGAACAGCTTCATTGGGCCACTAGCTCCAGTTACTAACTTCTACCGTTCTTCTGTTGTCCAGCAAGCAGGGAGACCATTCCACATCACATACTGTCTAATCAGCGTGGCTCCTGCCTCAGAGCAGGCTTTCTCCTCTTGCTCTTCTGTGTAAAGCTGTTTTGTCTGAACTCTGGAACTGGTGCTTGAGAACATTTCAGGAGACCCCCTCTGTGCTTATTGTTAAACAGGGGCCTTGCAGAGAAGGAATTGAGCAAGGTCTCCTTGCCTTCAAAACTTGCACTTCACCTTGCACTGCTCTTGCAGGGCACTGAGCACTTCTAAGACTTCTGAATGCTATCTTTGCAGTCAAACCACCACTGAGAAAGAAACCCATGCTGAATGTTAGTTACAGAGCTGAATTCCAAGTTACACCTCTCAGGATGTTGTAGACCAGATGACCAAGTGGGAGCAAATGCACTGATAGACAGCTCACTGTCTTTTTCTGTGGTGTCAGTTTAGCAAGCAGAGAGGATGGCATTTCATTAGAATAATTGTAGAGAACAAGCAACTAATTTTTGGCCTTCAGATTTAGAATTTGAGAGAAGGTCGGTGTTTTCTGTTTCAGTTGTTTGGTTTGTTGATTAGTTAGGATTGTTTTCTTTGTTGTGTTTTTTTTTTAATGGCTGACATTTATGAACAACTGACCTGCACACTGATGGAGATCCATATGACTCTCAGCAGCACCCTGGCTTTGTGTACTTTACATGAACTGCTTTGGTTTTTTAAGTTGCACTAGTGTGAAGTTTTGCATCCCTTTCCTTTAGAAATGCTTTTGGCTGTTTCCTTCATTATCTGACAGTTACATATTCTCAGGGATTTTACTTACCCAAGGTGAAATAAGAGTAATCACAGCCTTACCCTAGGGGGGGAGTGAGGCTGCTTTTTGTGAAGTTAGTATAGCTGGGCATAGGACTCTGATACAGCATGTGAGACAGGCAGTGTCCATACAGTGTGCAGCCTTGCTGAGACATGGTAAATCCCAAAGCAATCTGATAAAAGTGCTGTCTAGTACTGAATAATTGCAGCCAGCATATTTGAATAGAGATCATGAGCACATCTTTGTTACATAATGTCATTGACATTAGAGCAGAGCTCTCAATTTCAGTTCAGTTCTGCTTAGCATTCAGACACTTTTATTTATTTTATTTATTTTGTAGTTTTGTTTTTTTAAAACGAGCTATGTTCTGGAGTCCCCTCTGCTATTTTAAGACACCATACTCAGTTCCATATTGAAGTTTTGTGACATTACAGTTGTAGAATATGAACTGCATACTCAAATGCTTCAATGTAAACACAAAGAGTCATTGAAACATCCCATCTTGACACTGTTGTGCTGTGGATCTCCCTTTAACAGATGCATTTAAAGGTAAGGGCCATGTACTTTCATGGTACTTACTTCACTTACAGGCTTCTTGTAAAGCATTATCAGGATTTAAGTTACAGCTGTTTGCTTTTAAAATCTTTCCTAGTTTGAAAAGTGTTGCTTGGTTGGTTGGACATGTAAAAAGTATGCCCAGAGTCTGCCCCAGGTGTTTGCAGTCTGCTTTGGCAAAGGGGTGTGAGCCATTATAGAAAAAAGTGCTACCTATGTCCATATGCTGGGCCTTCTAACCCTTTCTTTTCATTGTCACTTTAGCTTTTGTGGAAACCTTTAGGGAAGCTTAAACTGCCTTTCACACACCAGGAAGGATCATTAGCATGTTCCTACCTGGCTGTCTTGACCTTTTCCCTGATGTGGTCCTTCCTTTGTATCCATTGTCATCTGCTTTGCTATCAAAGCTGTTGCTGTCAGAGCAAAGCAGGATGTTTTGTAAGGCATGCAAATATAAACTTGGGCATTCAGAAATGAATTCTTTGGCAGGCAATAAAAATTGGGACATTTGAGACTTGGGTATTCTGCCTCATAGGAATGAAAACGTTTTTTTCTTGCCTGCATAGCGCAGATAACAAAAAAAAAAAAAAAAAAAAANAAAAGAAAAAAACAAAGCAGTGTGGAAATAACTGAATTCATGCCTCATTGCTACCTTCTGTAGCCCCCTGGTGAACAAACCCTGCAAACTTCTTGCTCCAAGCAATATAAAACCTCTCGTGCAGGAGGGGTATCATAGTGCACTTACTGGCTCTGAGCAAACCCAGGCCATAGCTGATCCTGCTCACAGTTG
This sequence comes from Thryothorus ludovicianus, assembly GCA_013397245.1. NCBI lineage: Eukaryota > Metazoa > Chordata > Aves > Passeriformes > Certhiidae > Thryothorus > Thryothorus ludovicianus. Next base: position 1,309,957 of record VZTB01008810.1, read on the forward strand.
ACACAAGGATTTAAGCACTTGCTTTGAGCTTACGACAGAGGCGTATGCTTCCCTTACACACACATGCACCATCCCACTGGCATGCAATTCTTCAAAATGCAGTCTTAGATTGTCATTTTGAATAGCCCTTTCTTGGTGTAAGATTTCTCCCCCACATGCTTCAGATGTGCTAAAGCTGGATTTTTTAAATATGAAACTCCTTGTTTTTATTTCCTTATTTCTGCTTAACACTAAGTATGTCAACTTTCTTTTGCATTTCAGCATTCAAGGGGTCCAAAAGTCATTGATTCCTTTATTTAAAGCCATGTTGAAAATTTGAGAATTATGTCTACTTGAAACTGAGTAAATTGCATTCCAGAATACAATAATTAAACTGAAAACCAAGGCAGCTTGCTTTTATGGTTTCCATTCTTACTTTCTTTTTTTCAAGACAGTTTAGGGCATACATTTTTATCAATGTCAAGCTAAGCTTAATGTAAGCCTTACTTTGCATACTAAAATATATGCATACTGAAATACATTTAAAGATGAAAAGAAGGTATATTGCCTCACACTTCAAATTTACTGAATTCTAAGGGCTTGTTCGTGCCCCCCAAATCACCTCTTTCAGTGTAAGCTTTGCACAGATTGTGCTATCATAAGCAGTTCAGTCTGAAATACTCTGAAGTTTCCAGTCTGCATCATCTCTCAAATCATAAAGCATCTGTCTCTTCTTTTGGAGCATTTTTAAGACCTTGACAGAATTTTATATTATTTCATTATAATAAACTTATTTTAAATAAGCATGTTTTTAAATCTCCTTTTCTCCTTGCATGTATTTTGTTTCTTTTATTACAATATAGGGCCTAAAGTGCTCTTCAGGACTCCATTTGTTATGGGTACTGTGTGAACAGTCGAAACCAGTATGTTTCTGGTTGGCAGAAACTGCCTGTATGTATCTTTGTATGAAGAATGTTAACACACATGAAGCCTGTTTAGACTGCAAGAATAAAAGCTGTGTCTGGCACAGTGGTTGTGGGTCCTTGGCCAGTGTAAATATGTGAAGATTGTAGTTACAAAACCTGGGCAGTGTGAGAGGAATTTGTATTTTCAAATATCATGTATTATTTTTCCCTGGACCTGAATCTCTTCTATAGAGATTTCAAAGACTTCAGAAACTCCGGTGTGGTCATCGCAAGGTGCGGATAAGGACTGGTGCTCCTTAGTGTGGGTGGAACAGCTCCCTTTCCTCTCCCTTTCCTCTCCCTTTTCTTTCTCCATCTGTAGACAGCATGGACCTGACAGCAGATCTGTGATACCCAGTTGTGTCTCTCTAGCAAGAGCAGGTCCCTCTGTTAAATGGCAGCAACCAGGCAGAGAGCTGGGCTGTGGCAGAGGCATTTTTGCAGCTGCTGAAAAGCCCTTGCCTGTGCCTAACCAGCCCTGTGGCACTGACCAGCCAGAGCTGCTCTCTCCCATGGGATACAGGAGATTCAGAACCCTTCTAATTGCTGTTGCATCCTCCTTGCCAAGGCCAGGAGTTGTATTTACTTCAGCAAGGACTGAGCATGAGTAGTCAGTCCCCTCTGCAAGCTGCCTCATTCTCCTGAGCAGTCAAACACAGATCAGCATAGACATGTTCTGGTAGAAATCCTGTGCACAAGAAGATACCTCCCAGGGCAAGTGTCACCTTACTGCAACTTCTCCTGATTTGAAAAGCCAATCTGTTGCCATTACAGGATCCCAGATGAACTGCAGAAAGAGCCCCAGCTTTGACAGTTTGCCCTATTTGTTAGTAAAGGTCAGAGGATGTGATACTGGCTGCTAAATTCCTGTCCCTGCAGGAATCTAGACCTGTGGTTCAAAATAAGAAATGGGTGTGCTGAGCATGTAGGTTTTGTAGGAACACACAGGTGCTCCTGTTAAAATGGGAAGGTCAAAGAGGACACAGGTTCTTTAATAACCAAAATACCTTTAAATGTTCTTTTTCCTTAGGGTTCATCTGTATGAATAAAAACTACGTTTTCTGATTTTAAGAGGGAAAGATAGTGTAAGCTCACAGCACCAAAGCTATGACCAATGCAATGAGGCAAAGTGCAGCCTTCAGGGGGATGGTTTCCTTTTAGCCCAGCTGGAAACTGCCTACTCTGTGGGCAGTGTGGGGCTGGAGTGCAATTTTACTGACCTCTAGGAAATAAAAAGCTATTGAAATGCACAATATGGGACCATAATTCAGACTACAGCAAAATCTGGAGTACGGGTTTTAAACATCAGTTGAATGCATTTATGCAAAGTTGTTTCCTGAATTTTAGCCATGAGGAGAAAAGTTTTATCATTTGAGAACTGGTAGAGTAAGAATCAAGCACAAGTGTGAGGATTAAGGAGAGGAATTGCAGGAGATGCTGCAGTACACCAGACATTTCCAAACATTGGTGCAACCAAGTGAAGTGTCTGTCCATTTGAATGCTTTTGTCCAAGATGTCACCATGTGTTTTTTTCCTAATATTTCAGTACATTGATGCAAATATATATCTTAATGAACAAGTATTTATTCCATCCTGCCACGTTTAGCACAGGTTGTAGATTTGTTTCTTGTGTGTTGCCAAAAAAAAAAAAAATCAGTGTTAGAAATCTTCCAGCTTCCCTTCCCTCACCTGTGAGGGGGTGGTTCTCAGGGAACCTGCACTGATGGCACTACGGGCTCAATCCCCAGGTTTGGGGATTAGGAGAAAAGGCTTTTCCAGCTTTTGTTGTGTTCTGGCATTCCCCTTAGCCTTCACCTTTTAGCAGCCTGTATTTCTTTGCTGCTGTCCCAGCTTGCAAGGTCTGGTAAAATTTCTTCAGGTCTTTCATTGTTTACCAAGGCTCTAGGGAGGTGTCACCATGAGTGCAGGAGTTCTGCCTGCAGCAGGAGGAGCTGAAATTGGTGATGCTCGCGTCCCTCCAGAGCTGTCAGCCAAGGTGCTTCACTGAGATGCTGCTTCCCCAGTGAGTGCTGGTGCCAACCAGCAGCATTTGGCTGCTTTCTGTGCCTGTACCTCACTGCTTGCAGCAACATGCACTGGTGTGAGGCTTGTGCAAAGCCCTACAGCAATGCCAAAGAGAGAACAGCTCACTGTTTTCCCAAAATCAAACAGATCTGAGACTTTGAAATGCATTTTGCATCAATTTGTTTGTACCAGAGTTCCTGCTGCAGCTATGGCTTTCTGCCAAAATAATTTCCAATCAGTTTAGCATCTGTTTCCAGTGTTGGTATCGCCAGCTCCTCTGTAGTCTTCAGAGACCAGACGTGCCTCACATAGTTTCCTATAGGTCATACTTTTCCACTTGCTTCCTTGCTCAGCAGCTGGTACCCAAGCTCTTCCTGCAAGCAGGAGGCGCTGGGCAGTGCTGCTCACAGGCTCTGCTGTGCTGCCACCCCCTCCCCACCTCGCTGTCTCCCAAATGTGACATCGGACCTGTGGCCTCAGGACAGGGCCGAGCCCGGCGTTCCATGGGGCGCACACAGAGCAGCAGCCGGCCTTCCCAAACCGACCGAGCAGGACATGGCTGGCTGCAGCAGGCTGCCAGGGATGTCTGAAACCTGCGCCCCTCCGAGCCCTGGGGCAGCTGGGAGAGAGAGGCTTTCTTGCCAAAAACCCAGAACATCAAGAGCAGGAGGCCTGCTCTCGCATAGAGCTTCGTTCCGTGCCCCCGGCTGTGCTGTGAGGCGCTCACAGTTCAGATGTGCCAGCCGGGCACAGGAACCTTCCTGCACATGCTTCTCCTCTTGTCGGGATGTACTGGACACTCCCAGTCACTCAGTGGACCATGCCAGGACATTTCACTATTTATTTTCTTCAGTCCAGCTTGCTAAATTCCCTTTCCTTCCCCGTGAGTCTTTTAAGGATCTATATTCTCTCACCTCTCGGCTGCAGTGCACTCTCAGTGTATAAATAGTCACCGTTACCCCCACCTCACACTTCATCTGTCACCTTGAGCTGGCTGCTCTCCCCTGGGGCTCAAACCAGCCCCTGGGCAGAATCTGGGGAAAATCCTGGACTATTTCAAAGCACTTGGACATGTTTCTTGTCAGCCAGCCCAGAAGTTTCTTCATACAGCACTTTGTTTACTTATATAAGTCCAGTGTGGAGAGTTCATATATCCTTCTGAAATAGGACTCCCTCATGTCCAAGCTCTTCCGCTTTGGCTGAAGTAATTAAATATTAATTAACACTTTCTTAACCCTATATCATCAGGCAATGTTCCCAGCCTGTGAGTATGTAGCTGTTATCCATCCAGGGAGAGCATTTATGTGTCCACATTCATATTTTTTTGTCTACTGACCATCTCAAATGGAGTTCTGCTTTCTGCTCTGTTGATGGAGATGCCTAAGAACACATAAAACCAGGATATTCCTACACCAGTAAAACTTCACAAAAATAGCTGTTTGTTATCACCTTTTTATTAAACCAGAAAGAGACAAAAAAGTAATTTGCTGAGGGAATCTTGCCTTAAAGAAGTTTCTTACAGGCTTCAAAGTTTGATGGAACCAAGGGAGGGTCTGGAAAATTCCATTTATATCCCTAAATAAAAATAAGATACATATATCCACATTGGTAAATTACAGCTGATGGGCCTGTGTCCCTCAGCCTCAGCTTAGCCACAGGTGCTGAGGGTGCAGGAGGAACTCCTTCCACTCCCAAATCCCGATGCAATTCACCTGCCGTGGTTACAGCAGAAACTAAGGAGTCATCAGCCTTGGCATATAGATGTGCTCACCCAGCAGAGCACCCTGCCGGGAAATGTGGAGGTGAGTGTGGCAAGCCAAGAGAGAAACAGGAGCCGCCAGGCATCGCCCCCAGCGTGCTGCAGAACCCCCCTCAGGGCCTTTTGGGGGTTGGCAGGAAGATTTAACTCTCCTTAATCCGAAGGTGGAGCCCTGCCATCCTCAGGGCTGCAAAATACGGGGCAGCACTGGCAAAGAGTTGTGGATTCCCCTTGCAAATGGCCTGGCAGATGAATGCTGAATGCAGGAGGAATAAACACATTATTTGCATGTCCTTAGGGCTCTCTTTTTCCTTGCCAATACCCAGTAAAAACTCTGGTGTGAAGCTATTTATTCCATAGGCCCATCGCGGCAGTTTAATCATCCCTGCCATGTGGCTACTCCCTGCCAAACCTACAGGACATCATTGTTCATCAAATAATGTGATGGTGTGGAGCAGAGGACAAATATTTGACATCTTTAAGTCAGTCTAACAGCTCTGTCTCAGGCAGCATAAGGCAGAGCTTGCTGACCCCAGGCAGCAACAGGTACAGCCCTCAGAGCTTTATTTAGAAGCTGTAATCCTGCAGCCTTTCACACCAGATATTGTCTTGCTCAAAAAGTCCTGGCACAGAGCAAGCCTCTCTGCCCTTCACTGCGCCCACCAAGACCAGTGAGATTGCCAACTTTTCCCCACTGGTCCCAGGCTTCTGCTTTGGGGCTGCTGCTGGATATGACAACCAAACACTGCTCAAATGACAGCAAAACAGCAACTTGTTGCTACAGCCACCACGTGGTTTATCTGAACACTCTGGGGCATCACATTTAAACAGAGCATTTCATTCTATTTCACAACCAGTCCCCCTGTGGATCTTGGCCCAGAATCACAGAAGCACTCCAAGATCATCGAGTCCAACCCATGCCCTAACACCTCAACTAGACCATAGCACCGAGTGCCACATCCAGTCTTTTTTAAACACATCCAGGGATGGTGACTCCACCACCTCCCCAGGCAAAGCATTCCAGTACTTTATTACTCTTTCTGTGAAAAACTTCTTCCAAACATTCAGCTTATATTTCCCTTGGCACATCTTGAGACTGTGTCCTCTGGTTCTGTTGGTTGCTGCCTGACATACTCATTTCAACCAGCCAGTTCTGCACAGGTCAGTCACCTGAACTGTTCTGTTTCTAACCTCTCATCAGTCATCCTCCCCTTTAAATCTGCTAACAACTCAAAACCTGAGCAGTCCTCAATGTTCTCTTTCTTGGCACATCCTGTCCTCAGACAGTATTGCGAGGCAGGTAAAATGTCAACCCCAGCGGAAATGTGTAAAAAAATTTACATTGCTGTGAAGCATTAGGGTTGCCAGGATCCTGTATATCCCCATTTGTCCATCAAATAACCTCTGAGAGGAAGGCATGGGAAGCACCAAACATAACCTGCTCCAAATATCTGACTGGCTCAGCACAGCCTCCCCCAGCTCATGCATGATCTGTTTCACAGGGTACATGGTTGATAGAAATGGGCAAGGCAGGGAGCAATGGTAGCTCTTATCCTCAAAAAAAATTAGTCACTAAAGAGTTTCTGGGATCCCTCAAAAGGTTCAGGGAAGAGATGGCATTCTCCAGTGGTTCTCCCCATGCTCCACCAAAGGAGATGTTCTGGTTAGGAGGGCAAAGGGAAGTGTTACATGCCTGTGTTTCCACGGTGTAAGTCAGCATTCCCTAGAGGTTCAGTGGGAAATTCCACTTCTCCCAGGAGGGTGACAGCAAATAACCATCAACACCCACTTCCCTATTTACCCTGCAGAGGATGCTACGAACCCTGACAGGGCTCTGAATGCTCTTCAAGATGAATTCTGAAAGCTTCCTCCACACCTGGCACAAGGGTCAAAAGCACCTTGCCATGGGCTTGAATATAAAGCTAATGTCAGTTTATTCACTCATTGCATGGTGACACCTTAGACCAGCTAAGAGGGGATCATCAGTTGCCAAGTTTCTAAATATACTAAACATGCGTGAGTAGGTTAATGTTACCTCCTCTTCCTCCTAGCTGATTTATTGTGCCATTAACTCAGATTCCTGCTCTGTTGAACCTCTGTGTTTGTATTATCACAGACCAGCCAGGCAGGCTCCCAGCTGCACCTGCAAAACAGCTCAGGGAGTGCTTTGTCCTTCCCTGTGTCCTGCAGGAGATACCACCAGCAGCATTAGCCCTGGAGACAGCACTGCAGACAGCTCTCCTGCAGAATATGGATGCTCTGGTGCACATGTGACAGCCACACTGGCCAGAGTGGCTCCTGCTCCATGTAATGCCCTGCTGCATCCCTTGGCTTTGCTATCAATGGCTTTGAGGGGTTCAGCTCCATCAGTCTCTTTCCCCCTCCTTTCCATAGGAAATCCTGAGCAGCACTCCATGCAGGAGGGCTACTTGTTCAGCAGTGTGTTGGAAGGCTGCAGCAAAGTATGTCTGTTTAAATCCTCTTCTCTGTCACTGGACAAGATTATGCATCCAAACTGGACCCTCCCTCAGATTCTGGGGGAAAATGTCAGAGTGAATTAAAAGCTGTAAAAGGCCAGGCTATAACTCACTGCCTTTTTCGTGCCAAGATTTTGTCAGGGATGGAGGGAGGGAAGTAGCCACTAATGTAATTTCCATCAGGAGTGCACTCCTCTAATATAATTTGGCCTGGCCATCCTTTCAAATGCAGCCTTGCCTGGCTGGGTTGGTTCAGGGCCACCCTCCTAAATGCCCCAGTAATTACTGATGCAATGAAAGCATATGCCCAGGCTTTGCTCCGGCCTTTTCAGCCCTGGAGTGACACCAGCTTTCTGCATAGAGCACATTGCTGGGCATGTAACTGGACATATTAATATTGGGGGGTTTTTCACTGACTGTTCATTAAAGACACGAATGGCTCATTTGCTTAGGCTTTGTTCCTTTTCTCTCTTTGGTTAAGGCCTGGCAGTGCTCTAATGGTCTACAAGTTGTATGGTCTCTTACCAGATTAATAAGCATCAGTTACTCTGATCCAAATTCCTGATCTAAATTTTGCATTCACCAGTTGTCTGTCCTTTTGCCAGTACCTTGTACTGCCTGTAGCAGAGTTCAATAGCCCATTATTCTGTGCTTTCCTTGCAAGGAAGGGAATGGTTTCCAGGGAAGGAACCCTTCCTTTGCCATATCCATCTCCTTAGGCAAAAGCTATCAGAGAAAGAACTTGAAAGTCTTTTAGAAAGTGCTTTCATTGCCTCACCCTTTGTGAATTTAAATGTGATTTTTCCAACAGCTCCTTAAACACCTCATTGCAGCATTGTGCATGATAGACTTAAAAATCATCAAAGAACCACACCACAGCCCAGCACTGATTTCCTGCTCTTGGGTTTATTTTGGTCATCTTTTAAAAATACACCTCCTGATTGTATGTGGCAGCCAAGTGTATTGAATTGTACCCAATGCAGCTAATTGGGGACTTATTACTGTTATTCCTCATAAAGAGCTGATGCTCAAGGAGAGTTCTTGAGGACTCACAGTTTAAGGATAATGAGCAATCCTCTCTCCCCTTGTACAAATGTGTGAGGCTGAAGTGGGAAACGCATCCTACAATATTTAGAAGGTAAGGACCGTGACCAAAGGGCTTTGTTGTGACATATGGCAGGGCTGTCACAAGAAGATGATGTTAGAAAAGCGATGGTGTGAGAGACTGAAAGAGAAGCTCATGAAACCCAGCAGAGCACCAAGAGCATTGCAGAGCTTTCAGGAGGGTACAAAGGATGTGAACTTTGGTGTCTTTAGAGGAAATAAGAAGAAAGAAAGAAGGAGATGAGGTGCATGGCCAGGATTTATGGGCAAGGACGGCCTCGACAGCTATGATTTTGAACAATTTGATGGGAAGGGAGAAATGACCTAGGCATTTGGGTGCCAGAGGGTTGAGTGTCACAGAAGCTGAATTTCTAGAAAGGACAGGCAGAAAGTTGACTCACTTATTCTCTGTCTGGTCCATACTCTTGCTTTTCCCCTGGGGACAGGCAGGACTGCCCTTCTCTGGAACTCCCTGTTATGCATGAAAGCCTTGAGACAACAGACTCGCAGGTTGCTACTTCTCAAAGCCTGGGTGCCATTTTCTGGGAATGTCCAAATCCCAGGTGCCAACATCACCTTTCCAGTTGTCCATCAGCACCTGAGGCTGTTGCTTTCTGTTCCACAGCCATCAGCTCAGCCTCTGATACAGTTACAAAGCAGCCATTACCAGGCAGCAGGAGATAATCCCCCAAACCACAGCCCAAAGCCTTATTAAAAGCAAGTACATTACAGATTCCAGTCAGAAATCAGTGGGAATGGAGCTGTTCTGCCCGTGGCTGTTGCAGGGGCCAGTTTGGGGATGAGGAGAAGGAGCCCAGGAGCAGGAATGTGCAGTCACACTCCCAGGCTGTGTGCGCGTCACTGCGCCCACACAGAACCCACGGCAGGCAGGGAGAGGCAGCAGGCATGGGAAAAGAGGTGTTTCTTCCCTCCCCAGCATCTTAAACTAGGTAATTATATTTTAAAATGGTGTTGTTAAACCCAAAATTAAATAAGTGAAAGTAAGGACGTAGGGGAACTAAGGTACCATGATTTATTGACATGAGCTGCTAATAGAAGCAGTAGGTAATTACATATATTTCATCATATATTAAGTGCAAGCTGGATTTTTTGTGTACATTAATACAGTGCATGGCATGTAGAGTTGCATACTAATCATTAGAAAACTCTCCCACAAGCGTTTACTGCTACAAAAGTCCAATGAACTGAAATATTCCAATTAACTTTTGAACCAGTCTTGGCACAATGTGTCACGTTCCCAAGCTCAGAGAAGGAGGGAAGACGATTTGCAGCAGACCAGGCATCACCCAGATGAAGAATATCCAATTAATGGTAAATCAGGTATTTCAGAAATGAGGGCAAAGGATTTCTTTTGCAGCATTTTAAAACAAATATACTTTACACCTTCCCAGGCATCTTTCTCATGCTTTATATTCTGAGGGGAACAAGACAGTAATGGTAGTATGAAACTTTTTTTTCTTTTCTTATAGTTTACATTGCTTTGTCCACTTAAAATCCATGCTTTACAAGTGTTCCTGGACTAACCAGACTGATAGGCCCCTTTCTGAACAAGTGCAGCACAGTAGTTTTACCTGGGTGATCACACCTCCTGTTTACCTATTCTATGACCCATGCATGTAGCTTTGTTATTTCAAAGTCCTTTGGAGGTAGGAGCTTTTAATGAAAAATGATCCATCTGAAAACCAATGGTGAAAGGCCACTGGAATCACCAAGCTCCTCAGAGACTGCAGCCTTTTGGGGGGTTGAGATGAGCTCCATGGAGAAGGTGAGTTGTTCAGATGAAGCATCTCCAAGCCTGGGGTGGTAACACCAGCAGATGCTGCTGGAGGGATGGCCAGCAGGACGTGCTGCTGGGAGCATCTCTCCTCAAGAGCCTCCCAACAACCTGAGACCTGCTCCTCGTGGTGTGACGCTGCTAGAACTCACTGTTTGCACAAGCACAGGAAATTAAAGAGGCAGCTGTGCTAGTGCCCAGATTTCTAGAGTTTGCAGCAATTTTCTTGTCACAGTGGTTCCTGGACCTTTTATTAAGACCTCAGTTAAGAAAAAAAAATAAATTAAAACTGTTGAACTGGACTACAAATGCTGGTGACTTGGCTTCATCGCAACATAAATAGCCCAGGTAAGTGACAGTCATGATGAGTATATGGATTTTCTTTCTTTTTTTGTTGCTAATTGGTGATTTCCAATACCACTTTATACATGTACTTTATACATGTATAGTTAAAGTCTTCTACGTGAGTGGTAAAAGTTGCATGTGTTTCTGGATTGCTTTAATGCATTATTATTATTATTATAACACAACATCCACCTTTATTTAACCTCTACAGAAGTGCCAGTGTCAGTGCAGCTGTTGCAGGGCTGTCGCTGGCACAGATAACTCACACATTTCACATAGTCCTGTACAACATTTACCATAAAGCAGGAATGAGTGGCTTGTATGAAAATAATGCCTAGTTTTAAGGCTTTTCGACCTGAATTCCGCACATTCTTGGCTTCATTTTCTGCTATAGACTCTTTGTCACGTAACATTTAATATGCTTTCCATGTAAAATTTGCTCTTTTCTACTAGCTAGTAAGTTTATAATTACCCTGTCTCCAATCAGAGCTGATACATTGAGAGACCTTCCCCCAAACCAAAACCCACAGGTACACTGCACAGTGTGGCTCAGCATCCCTGAGCGCGCTGCTCCGTGGTCTGATCCAAAAGTGAGCACACACACTGGGGTACACGGCGGTGGGAACAGCCAGTGGCAGAGGGGGTAGCTGGGAATTGAATGATGATGGTCAGTGGATAAGGGGTTGCAAATGCAAAGACCTTCCAGTGTGGGCAGCAGAGAGAAGACAATGTGTACGTGGCCATGGTTTCAGGCAGGGAACCGATGCTGTCCCAGCCCCTTGGGGTCAGGCAGAGCTCAGCCAGTTCAGAGGAGAAAAATACAGAAATATGTTCTTTCTTTATCTTCCCTCCTTGTCTGATTTTATCCTGGGACAGAGCTTCTTGGCTTTTTCACAGTTTATTTGTCCAGTTTGTCCTTTGTGGTGTGTTTTGCAGGCCTCTTGTGACTGCTTGTAGTGCACAGACACACACACAGACAATGCCTTTACATGAAGGTCATGTTAACCAGCTTATTTGGCTGATTTGCTGATTCTGAAAGAACCTTAATTCCTTTGACCAATGAAGGAGCATTGGTAACCTTACAGTTGCTGTAGTTATCTCTTGTGGATACAACACTTGCTAAGTTCACATTGTAAAGAAAGAGAAAGTCCCTCTAAACACCGCATCCAAGATATGCTTTGTGTTTATGCAGAGAAGGGTTGAAGACAAAACCCCTGAAGAGATTATATTTGGGTTTAACAGTGCTAAGTCGAGGTAATTGTTAGACGACATTCCTGGTTAATGAAACTCAGCTTTCAGTAGTTTAATGTTGCTTTTGTGATGGAGAGCAAGTTGCCATCTGCGGCTGCAGCCACAAGGAAGTCTCAGTGGCACACACATTTATTTCTCTATTAAATCTAGATGTAGTGGTCCTATTTTTCCCTATCTGACAAATTTATATTAAAAAAAAAAAATCTCAAAATGGCCATCAGCAGCATGATGTGTCCTTCTTTGTTTTCCCCAAGGTGGGTGGGGTGTTCTTTTGTCCCAGTCCTTCTTGGATAGTTGATAGTGTAGCACCTAGCACCCGCTACACGTGGGATGCTACCCACCTCGGCTCCCCTCAGGTGAAGTACCGGCACTGTGTGGAGTCAATGTAGCAGTAAGAAGTGCATCGCAATTTTCCGTAAGACCTGGAATAAAAGAGAGTATCTCAGTTTCAAACCATGGTACAGTTCACTTACACAGTTCCTGGATGTGACTCTCTGTAGGAGGGAAGAACCTCAGAATATGCATATGCTGCAACATAAGGGAAACAAAATAGGAGGGCAACTTTCATCAGTGCTCAACTGTGTTCTCCTCTGTCAGCAGAAAAGGAGTCTAGGAGAAACTATGAGTGAAGACTTAACTCCCAGTAATACCAATTAGAAAAAAAAATAAAATAAAATCTCTGTTGGCATCAGGACTAGAGCATTTCATGGGGGTGGATGCAAAAGGCCCTGGCGCTCACCCACGGGAGCTGTGGAACGAAATATCAGAGGCTCTGAGTAAAGTGTTTTTCCATCATACTCCCAGTAGCTTCAAGAGGCTTGACTGTGCCTGTCCTTTAACTTCTTTTTCATGTACTTGAAATAATAAGAGTGACACATTCCCACATTTGAAATAACTTTTTAAAAAAAGTAAATTTAAAAGTCCTTGCAAAATAAGGAAACACAGAGATTTTTGTCTTTCTACTGACTTAAACTGAGAAATTACTCTACCAACTGAAGACCTGACCAGAGTTGTTAATAAGAATGTAAATGAGTTTTTATTGCTGGAATGTCTAAGTGAATAACCCATCCACAGCATCAAGCTGTGGACTAAGCGGCTTTAATACTACGTCCTAGGATAACCCACATTCTCAGACAAACATAAAATCTGAAGAGAAGGTGTGTGAAACAGGAGGAGGGAACTGTGGGCTGGAAAGAGTAAAAAATTGGAAAATCAGTTGCAGCAGAGTTCTCAGAGGAAAGGTGACTTCAGGGTAAAACTCCCATGGGAGTCACACTCACATACTCGGCCCACTTTCTCATGATTCACAGCTTTTTCTTTAGTTTGGCAGATAATTTGCAGACTACACACAAAAATAAAATATCTCAGTTGCTCTTCACAACTTGGATATACACGCAAAGTGAAATTTATAAAGTTTTCCTCAAGCTTTTGTGGTGTTATCTTGGGCACCAAATTTCAGACTCTTAGAAGGGAATAGTTTTCACGGTAGAAAACAACTCCATACTGTCTAAAGATGAGGTCTCTGTAAAATGTTTCTGTTTTGTCAGGTTGACTGGTCTGGATTTTAGTAATCTCTTATACCAGAGGTGCTCCAACAATTACAGTGGGAGGATTAGCACAACACTAGATTTACAAAGACGTCCTGTGGTTTCTTATTCCTGTCAATTAGCACATTATTGTTCCCTGAATGATGAGGGCTCTGCTCATAATTTAATTTGCAAATTAAATGTTTCCTGTTAGCCAGTAACAATACCTGACAGCTAAATAGAGGCGCTGCTGTTGGAGGCAAAACGCTGACCAGAGGAAGCTGCCTGAATAAAGGCAGAGAAGGCAAGTCTGCAGTAAGCAGATGTTTTAAATGAAGGACTTTGCTATGAAGATGCATGGCTTTGCATCTGCTGGTGAATTAATTCCCTGGCCTTGGAAAAGCTGACAGATGACTGCTAGATTCAGAAGCAAATACACCCCCTGAGTATCCATTGATGGGAAGGGCAGCAGGAGGTCGGTAGGAGCCTGTGCTTTGGATATTGTGTTTTTTTTCCTGCAGTGTGATCATCTTCTCATGGTCTTTCCTACTCTTCTTCTGTTATGGCTGGATATTAATGTGACCAGATGAGGAAATCTTGGCAAGAAATGGGCAAACATAGGCCTACGTGACCTTCATTCATTTTGTAAGAGGCACGTACTTCTCACTGTGAAATGAGATCTAGCCCTAAAGTCGATGATATACAGAAATAATTTGATAGACTCTTTCTTCCTTGCTACTTGCAGAGGGAACAAGGTTTAACTGGCTGAGACTCCTCTGTTTTAAACCAGCAAAGAAAAAATATAAAGGAAAAACACACACACACACACACACACCCTCTTAAACAAACCAACCAAAATGTCACCAAATCAAAGTGAAGACCTCCTGTTACATACCCAGGAAGGTATGTTCTACATGTCAAATATCCAAAATCCAGCCCATCGCAGTCCTCCACCCCCTCGTGCTTGTAGCCATCTCCGCAGTAGGCACGGCGGCACCCTAGTGAAAAGCAAAGAAAAAAATACCCTCCAGGCACTTCATGTGTGAAAGAAACAGGTAAAGGAAGTGGAACTATATTTTTAAGGGTTAAGTATAATGCTAGATATTTTGGGGAAGGCATCCCATAAGGACTGTCTTAGGAGGAGAAGTACTCTTCATTACAAAAAATGTACTTTTTTTTAGCCTGATTTTAAGGACCAGGGGAAAGAATGGATAAATACTAAAAATAATTACTCTGGAATCATTAATTACAGCAGCACTTATTTGAAACTTATTATTGCCATAGACAATTATCATCAAAACAAGTTAATGGAAGTATAAAATGCAGTTAACATAAATAATTTGGGGAAGTCACAATTTAAAACAAAATAATCTTAGGTCGTTACCTGGTTTGAAATTCCCTGCCTAGACCTTTACCCAATTCTGCACAATAGCTGTTTGTCTGCTGTGAGTTTCCACATATGAACAGAATTATGCAGCCTGTCTATAAAAAAGAAAGGTATATAATGGTTGCCAAAACCATTGCTGACTCCTACTGACTTGAATGTGAGTGAGATGTCACAATTTCTCATGATGATTGACATGTAGGCTGCAGTCATTTGTGGGTTTGTTTGTCATTTCAACAATTGGACTTTGACTTTATCAGCATCTTGAGAATGACTTTCTAACATGAGCAAATTCATTTAGTTAAAATCACTTTGACATCTTCTGGGAGAATCCATTGGTGTTAAGCAAAGGATTAAACAGACTCTCAGGAACAGGGAGTTTATAAGAGGCTAAAGTGGGTTATTTACAAATGTAAATGATTAATTAATTGCACCAAGGATATGTTTGTCAAGAAATTGATGCTTCTAAGACCAACAAGCCCTTTTTACAATAAAATCCATTTAACATTTGGTTAGCCTTTTCCTTTGGGTTCAGTTACAGGACAAGAATGATGACAATGTGTTCATTTCCAAATAACTCAATGATGGGTCACATCAGTGTCAGAAATCTGTGTATTGCAGGGCCTCCATTGAGGATTTCCCCAATGTGTAGCACAGAGAACATGATGTGCCCTCAGACACAGAGTGCACAATTTTGCAGGCACTACAACTAATGAACACTGTCTTCCCACATGGTTGTTCCCCACAGTTGATTGCAAATTCTAATTTAATTGTTTTCTCATGTCTGGAAACAGGAGAGATCCCGTTGTCTCTCTGGAGTACTCTGCAGTCAGGCAAGCTTAGAGGGACTTTTATTTATATGTCTCCCTAGACCTGTTGAGACTGAATTGCCTTTGAAATCTCTTTCCTCTTGTCATTGAGAAGCTGGCTGGGATTCCTAAGTTATGAATGGTAGGGTGATGATGGACAGGTGCATGGAGAAATTTGCAAAGGACAAGGCTGCCTACACCACATTTTCAAAGTCAGGCTGAAAAGTGGAGTGATATATAAACGAAAAATTGCATCTTTCGGTGTTGAGTGATGCTGTTCTGAAATGTGAAGGAGCATTCCTTTCTTAGGAGCAACAGAGCATCGAAGCTACGACATGGAGATGGTGTAGGGCTGTGCTCTGGGGAAGGATTCAAGATGGAAAGTAACTGAGAGGGGAAAGTGAATGTTGCCACAGCTGCTCAAATGCTTACATGCTCTTTGCTATCTACAATCAGCAAAATAGAAGGAAGATGGAGTAGACACGAATTAAATGTTGTATAAAGCTAATAGTGAAGGTACTGGGTCAACAACTTCCCTATGCAAGTGAATAACAAAATCCAGAGTGGTGTTTCGGGACTCAGGATCTATTTTACCATAAGAAACAGCCAGCTCCAGTGTCTATCCCAGGGGCTGTGCTGCACTGCAAAGGTGTGCTCCAGCTTTTAGACAGAGAGCTGGCAGCCCCCAGGAAAGGTGTGTGTGTGTAAACCAGCTGCTGGATGTGGCCCTGCAATGCAGTGGCTCTGACTCAGCAAGGATGCAGAGAAGCACTGCTGTCACCTCTGTCCTGTGCAGGTGGTGTGTGCCATCCACATACACGAAAACCTGTTTTTCACCCTGTAGCCATTGTGCCTCCCTTTCCCCGTGCCTGTGCTTGATCCACAAACCACACAAGCTCTCCTTATGAGATTTAGACAGCAGCGTGCCCTGTGCTAGAACTGATGCACCTTTTCAAGCAGAAAGCAGCCACTGGTGCTGCTGGAACTTACTTATACAGCTGTCAGTCACGACTGCATTGCCGTCGTCGCACTCCTCCCCTGGCTGCACGATCCCGTCCCCGCAGGTTCCCCCGTCCTCGAAGCGATAATCCACAGGGTAGAAAGGGGTGAGCTGACCAGGCAAACACACAGTGGTTACTGCACCAGGCCAGCAGCAGCCTGGATAGCAAGCAGAGGTGAAGGGCTCTGGGGGGCAGATCCCACAACCAGGTTTTTATGTCTTGTTCTTTGTTGGTCAGAGGGTTTATACAGAGTCTGATCCAAAATTCAGTAGACAAAAGAAGGATTGTGCTGCTAATTTCAGCAGGACTCAGCTCCTTGGAGCAATAAGGAACTACAGGAATTTGGCTTGCAGGGTTTTAGTTCTGCAACTTTGTACCCTGGTGAGTTTTGCCTTATTTTGATTAAATTAAAACTCTCTTCACTACTGTATTTCCCTGAACTCTGCTCCTATTTCTTCACCAGTGGAACCTGGTTTGCAGGGGGGTTAATAGAACCTCCACCATTGCTGAGTTAATTCCTCAGTAATTAAGACACCTGTGAACAAAATTCACAGAATTATGTACGGTTGTGGCAGCAGTCAAAAGTGAACTTTTCCCTCATTTGCTTAATTGATTCTTTATCACACCTGAAGTACAGAAGTATGTTCTGCATTTCAAAATGAAACATACACTCACAAGTTTTCTTAGACCACAGTCATATTTTCACCTGGACTGGGAGCCATCCAAAGGTATCCTTGAAATACAAAGATCTCTGATCTCTTCTAAAAGCTAACGCATTTTCAGTGTTTAACCGGTCCAATTCTTCTTGATTGTTCACCACAAAAATCTGGGGCACAAAAAAAGAGGTGATTGGTAATAACCTTCTCAAGAAGCTTTTTGGATTGTCACAGAATCCAGTTTGGCATATGTATCTTCAAATAGGTAAATCATATACAGAAAAATGTTCCAGTCATTTTCAGAAATAGAGGAGGTGAGAACCTACACCCATGGAAAGAATGGTGCCTCCTGGGCCCCTATTTTGAAATGCACATCCTCAGGTAAAAATCATACAAATACTAGTGCACAATAATTGCTGAGAAGAACTTTCTGATGCTCAAATGGTTTGATGCTGAAACAATTGCAAAATCCAAATGGAGATATGTGCTTTTTGTGGATTGACTATAACTTTTTAGGTATGTTTGTGGCTACAAAATAAGTAATGCATGGCTCAACACAACCTTCACTTAACTTTTACCACTTTGTGCTTTCTTTAGATTTAATTGGCACTAAAATGCATGTTTCTTTATATGCATATATTATGGTCTAAAGCCAAGTCTTCAATTACACTGAAAAAAAAGTAGTTCAAAATGGAAAAATTAAGACAAGCTGCTCTCTTACCCATTTTTTTTAATGCCTTGGTCACTGAAATTGGATGTAAGAGGCATTAGGAAATAATTTCTTCCTTCGGCAGCTTAATTAAGTTAATTTATTTCAAGATTCAAGTAATTTTTAAATTAAGAAAAAGCAAACAGAGTACTTCTGAGCAAAAGAGATTTAGGGCTAAGTCTGATTTTCATCAGCATAAACAGAATTGGCTCTCTTAAAAACAAGTTATCCTGAAATTTTTACATAGCAGAATATTCCCATAACCCTGAACAAAGGGCAATTTCATTAAAGAAGCACTGAATAAAAATGCCTTCAGCTTGAATGAAAGAAAGCAATGAAATAGGAAGCCAGTACAGAACTGATCCTATAATTGAGTTCAGGAGCTCACAGCCCAGCCCCAGAGCTCCAATTTCTCTTGAAACAAGTAACAAAATTGTGCTGTCTCAAACTATTACAGATATCAGCCTTTAAAATTGCACAATATTTAAAAAATTGAATGAATCCAAGCCAATGACAGAAAAACAGCACTTTGTTTCCCAGCCTCTGCCCTCCTCTGGAGGAGCTGGGTGCGTGGGTGATGGCACTGAGGCTGTGCTGCTTTGGCAAACCACGGGGCCAGGGCACAGGGCACACCTCTGGATCTTTTCCATGTGCAGCTATAGAACCCTGACAAGAGCATTCAAATGGCCCAAGACAGGCTTCAAAGCTGCTACGTGGGGGTCTGAACAGAATAAACAATGGTGATGTTTAAGCTCCTGTGAGGGAGTAAAATAAATGGGGTGGGCAGGAAAACAGGGAATGCTGCTCTGGAAGTGTCTCATTTCCAGAGCTAAGCCTTGCCTTTTTGCCATCCCACATTCCTGGCAACAGAATGGCACTTAGGGGCTCATAGTAATAGTGCATGCTATTTTAGATATTTACACTCTCATTACTATCTTTTATGACCTGATATGAAACCGTGCCTGATTGGAGAAGGAAGGTAATAGTACCTTTACATTATATTGCAAGCCTTAAAGCTTTTCCTAGGAGTTCTCCAGATTGCATGATGTTTTTTCTGCACACAGTGTGGTGGGATAAGCACCTTTATTTCAGCACATTCATCTCTCCCCGTTATGCTTTCAAAACAACAGGAGGGAGTTTTTTAAATGCACCACTGCCAAGGATGAGTGTTCAGCTGACACAGCTGACAAGACTTGAAACACACTCGTGCAGAAGGCTGGGCTCAATGACCCAGTTTAACGGTGTTGTGAGTGTGTCCCCTCCACACACTGTGACAGCTTTCTGACAGTGTGACAGGTGGGGCTTTAACACAGCCAATTGCTGCTCATTGACATTCAGAGACAGCCAGACACCACACCATTGCCACTTGCATGGGTGGAGAGGCTGAGCTGTGCTGGCACACAGCAGCTAGGGAGCACCTTCATTGCTGACTAAGTGCTGCAATGCACAGAATAATAAAGCAGGGCCCAGCAGAAGGAGAAGTATATAAACAGCAGTTACAAAGCCCAAAGAAATCAGTGATGAAAAATTGCTATGTCACATTTCACCTTGTCCTTTAAAGTATTTTGTCCAATTTGCTCATAAAAATGCTTTCAAGGCTAGAGATGGAAATTAGCTAAATAATGTGTCTGTCTGCAGACTGGAGCCCAGACACTTGATTCTTATGGTTTGTGGAAATTCCTGTTGCTGAGGGTCTGTGCTTTGGGAGAAAGCTCTATTGCATATGTGAAATGTTTGATCCTGATATTAATTTCTGAAATCACTGTGTTCAAAAAGCCCTAAACAAATAGGAAAGAGATGTTCATGTTCACTTTACTGACCAATCCGAAATGTATTTCAATTTCATTAAAAAATAAGATTATATATGTACAGTAGTAGATGAAAGAGAGCATTCTTAGGCTTGAAAAACATTTCCAAACATGTGCTACCTTACTGATGTTTTGGAACAGCTGCATTTCAGCACATCAATCACACAACAAGTTATGAGACTGAACTCTTTTGCACTAGCTGGATCTCAGAGGTTTTGAGTGCTAGAAATGACACATTGCCCATATATCTTTCTATTAAATAAAAAAATATTAGTGAGTACAAAACTTCTCATAATGAAAGCACTTAGGAACTGCTCACATCCCCTCCCAGAAAACCTGCTTACCGCGGGAACTTTTGGGTAGCCGTGTCCAAACACAGTCTCCTCATATGATGGGTTGCTCATATGCTGTGGGGTTCTGCAGAGACATCTCCCTGGAGGCCCTGGAAGTCCTCTTTCTCCCTTTGGTCCTATTGCAAATTGCCCTAGGAAGCAGAGTACCAGCTTGCCTTGTCATGCAGTTACTACACAACACACAAACATAGCCTTAGTGGGAAAAGTACAGGTCAGGTGGATGTATGAATTTACCCAAATTTTCAGATAGGCACTTCTCCCACCAAATCCACTGGGAACTGAAGGGAAGCACTAATTTCAGTACTTCAGGAGAAAGGTGCCAGGTTTTTACCACAGTCATATAATTTCAGATTACCTTTTGAATTTTTCTACCAGTTTTACAGAGAAAGAGAGAGACCATTTGCTTAGAACAAATGGCAGTGTGTTTGAACCTACAGAAATTCAGGGCAGGATGAATCCACACAGATCACTCTACAGCACCTATGCACCAAGTTTTGTAGAATCAGTCTCTGTATACGCCCACAACACATTGGACTTGTGCCTTTGTACAACCACTTGAGCAATGCTGTTTCACAGGTTTCTGTACAGCAAAAACCCAACTAAAAATACAGGAGCTTTTTAATGTTTTAATTAAACATTAAAAAAACCAAACCTGCTTTTTGACTTTCATACTTTGGCAAGGATGCACTGCTCTGCAGATTTAGATTATGAGCCAATATGGTCATACTGCAAGCAGTGGCATCATTACAGAAATGCCTTTTAGGATCAGAATTTATATTCTAGAGGAAAAAGATTAATAATCCTGACACACAAACTTTCTGTGGATGGGATAAAGCCTTGAAAAAGTAATCTCAAGGTCCTGGCTGCCTTCCCATCAGCATGGTGAAAATTCTGCCTTCTGAAAACTTCCAGCTAACTTACTCAAGCAAAGATGCTTCTTGCTAACTTACTCAAGCAAAGATGCTTCACACAAGAGGACAAGAGGAGACCTCCTGCCCACTAATGCAAGCAAGGGAAAGAAAAGGGAAAGCAAAATGGAAAGGGACATTGTATATTGTGGGTCATGTATTGTCCTTCATGTCTGTGTTTGGACCCACAAGCTGACCAGGGATCATGTGCATGCACAGCTCCGAGGATGTACAATTATGTTATTACAAGGTTTTTCTCATAATTTCTACAACACACACAACTGTAGTGAGCATAGATCTCAAGCATTTAATTATATTGAGTTTTCCTCCACTGCTCTTTTTTTGTCCCAACTCCTATCCCTTTCCATTCCCTTCCCTTCTTTCCTTAATGACACTGCAAGTTGAATCTCATCTGTTTTTCTCTTGCAGAGCTGCACAGTGTGTACATGTCCTGACTAATTAGAAATCACAATTTTTCTCTGTAAACCAGGATATCTGGAGAAGCAGACCTTTGATGATGGAGATTACCTAGTCTCTCCAGGGCTGTCAGACGGCTTTTCATTGTTCCCATCTACAAAAATCCCTCAGGGACCACCTAGGCTTTAGTTTTGGTTTTATCTGAAACATCAGAAGCCATAAAGTAGGCTTTAAAGCAAGATATAGCATCCTTAAAATGGACAAGGATGGCCTCCAGGAGAAATCCTCCCCTTGCCATGGATGGAGAAGCAAAGAAAGCCCTGCAGCTCTGGGTGCAGAGGGGTCTATGTGTGCCTGAAGAGCCAGGAGGGGCTGGGGAGCAGGGACACTCTTGGGGAGGTCACCTCGTTCTCTGCTTACCTCGTCCTGACGGTCCAGGGGGGCCGGGCTGGCCAACAGGGCCAGGCCTACCCGGCGGGCCCATGACACCCGCCGGTCCAATGTCTCCCTTGAGTCCCTGGAAGAGAGGTGACATCCATTTCTTGGCTGAGCTATTCCTAACAAACAACCTCTTCCAGCCAGCACCAGCTTCCCATTTAAGAGAGCCAGGACATTTGCCACAAGAAACAGGAGACACCAGCCCAGGGAACAGGGGCTTTCCTCTCCTATGGAGACAGAAAGGCATGCCCAGGCAGGGCTTCTGGTCCCAAATGGGAATGGTCACAGGGATCTGCCCTTCGAGGAGTCAGGAATCACCCTGCTCTGACTTCAGTCATTTGATAGCCTTTCTTTAAGGATGCCTTTTTAACCCCTGAAATGCTCTAGGAGTGAGTACCTCTGAGAAAGAAAGGGGAAAATCACTGAGGAGTTGTCAAGTGCTTCCACATCGACATTTCCCTGCCTTTGGGTGCAGCTTTTCAGATGCTCACCAATGGCTTTGACAGTCACACTGTTTTTGGGATGTTTGAGGTGCCTGGATTCTTGTATCCCCTTGACTTGCACTGTGGGTATAGCTATGATAACAAATCATCACAAGCTAAGCAAGGGCTTGGCCTTACAAATGCAGGTTAATGTTTAGTGATACCATGCTGAGAAATTATGTCCCTCTGGCAGCCAAGCAAATAGTAATGCTGCAAAATTACCTGTGGGAGAGAGGCTCATACACATTTAATATACAATAGCAAATATTCTCTAAAATCACCCTTAATTTGCCCCATGGGAACTTTTTTTTGTAACCATACCCTCAGGCATTTGGAAGTTTCAACCTAGAACTGTTTGGCACCTTCTCATTTTTTCCTCCTGAATTTAATACGGTGACACTTATTAAAAATAACTATATTTACCTTTGTGCTCATAAACTCTCCAAGGCTTGGATTTCTCAGCTTTATATTTCAGAAGTGTATTACATAGCCTAAAGTTTAAATATCTGACTTGATCTTTATGTAACAGCAAATGTTATTTAGCATAATAAAAATTATGTGTACCATGTAAGCTTTCTTTTAAGGACAAAGGAGGTTATTTCCTTGAAGATGGTGTAATTCCAGGTTAACGTGCATTCAGAATCATGCAATGAATGGTTGCATGTCTAATTTTAGAGTAGCAAAGCATATATAGTAATATATGCTGAAATAATTTTTGTTATATAATATGTTACATCCCATGGATGTCACTTGCACCATTTCAGGACAGGAAGGCTGATTTTGCCATGACCTATAAAGAACTAATTGAATATTTGCTTTGTTTAATCCTATTAGGTAAGCTCTGAGCCATAAAAATATTTCAGGATTTATGTGAGTGTCAGTGATGCTGATCTCTAATTACTTCTTACATTATGCAACACAGAACTAGCAGACCAGGATTTTGCTGTCCCAAAGAAGACTGTGGGAAATCTCTTTCCCCCACACAACAGCAATTTGAGAGAGGCAAGGTGATGCCAGTCAGACATGTACTGACTGAAGAGAAGCTGTTTTCTGTGTCCCATGCTTTGGAGGGATGACAGCTTAATGCTCTCCTGCTTAGCACTGATGGATGAAATAATAATGGCAAGGGTTGATGCTCAATGTTTTTTCCTTATTTATCTTTCACATATGCCCACAGCAGTCAGAGAAGCTTTTCCCATTGACAGTGTTTATATTCATGTCCTTTCTTTCAAAGTAGCATTAGCTAAAGCCCTAAGTCATTCCTCCTTCTCAGGACTGAAACCCTAAACTTGGGTTTGCCTGGGGTCAGTTCCCAAGTTGGGTGTTATATCTCGGCCAGCAGCCACAGGGCTGTGACTTGTGACTCCCAGCTCCTGGCCACCTCTCAGGAAGAGCCTGTCCCAGAGGCGGGGAGAGTTGAAGAAGTCAGCGAGCTAATCAAGACATATCTCGAAATGGAAGTGGAAGTGACACCTGCTTAATTTAGCTGCTTTCATCTAGGCATGTCAGCAGGATCAAGAGACAGGAAATGGCCCCATGCTGGTGGAAACTATCCTCTCAGCTGAACAAACAGCCAGACGACTGCAGCATTTAAAGGTGGCAGCCAGACCCACAGAGCCTTAAAATGCCACTCCCTGGTTTTTTTGAAGGATTAGAAAAGAAGTAGGGAAATAGCAAATTCACCAGTTATAGAGAGGGAAAGCCTTTTTCATGCTGAGTCAATGCTAAGATTGCTTTCAGGGCAGCAGAAAGGGGTTTGTGTACTGAGCCTTGGGACTGGAAACACCAGACTATAGTTCTTTCAGTCACACTGATTGTAGCTTTAAATTATGACTTTCATTCGCCACCACATTTTTACTAAGCCATTGTGTAAGGTGATAAAATGTCTAAGGTCAAATAAGGAGTGCACGGTGATCAAGTTGATCTGCAGGCACTGCATCTTCCCTTGTCTTATGCTGTGGGGACAGAAGAACAGGGTTTACAAAAAAAAAAAAAAAA